>OX155900.1:63543228-63704158 GCA_944588485.1 Phosphuga atrata
TGTCTGTCTAGTCTTGTCTGTCTAGTCTTGTCTGTCTAGTCTTGTCTGTCTAGTCTTGTCTGTCTAGTCTTGTCTGTCTAGTCTTGTCTGTCTAGTCTTGTCTGTCTAGTCTTGTCTGTCTAGTCTTGTCTGTCTAGTCTTGTCTGTCTAGTCTTGTCTGTCTAGTCTTGTCTGTCTAGTCTTGTCTGTCTAGTCTTGTCTGTCTAGTCTTGTCTGTCTAGTCTTGTCTGTCTAGTCTTGTCTGTCTAGTCTTGTCTGTCTAGTCTTGTCTGTCTAGTCTTGTCTGTCTAGTCTTGTCTGTCTAGTCTTGTCTGTCTAGTCTTGTCTGTCTAGTCTTGTCTGTCTAGTCTTGTCTGTCTAGTCTTGTCTGTCTAGTCTTGTCTGTCTAGTCTTGTCTGTCTAGTCTTGTCTGTCTAGTCTTGTCTGTCTAGTCTTGTCTGTCTAGTCTTGTCTGTCTAGTCTTGTCTGTCTAGTCTTGTCTGTCTAGTCTTGTCTGTCTAGTCTTGTCTGTCTAGTCTTGTCTGTCTAGTCTTGTCTGTCTAGTCTTGTCTGTCTAGTCTTGTCTGTCTAGTCTTGTCTGTCTAGTCTTGTCTGTCTAGTCTTGTCTGTCTAGTCTTGTCTGTCTAGTCTTGTCTGTCTAGTCTTGTCTGTCTAGTCTTGTCTGTCTAGTTTTATCTGTCTAGTCTTGTTTATCTAGTCTTGTCTGTCTGGTCTTGTCTGTCTAGTATTGTCTGTCTAGTCTTGTCTATCTAGTCTGCTCTGTCTAGTTTTGTCTGTCTAGTCTTTTCTGTCTAGTCTTATCTGTTTAGTCTTGTCTATCTAGTTTTGTGTAACTATGTAGACTATATATCGAGCAGATCTGCATAATAAAGGTTTGTTAAATAAAATGTTAAATGGACCGTTTTGAAATGTATTTTTGGAAATGAATTTCATATTTTGTGTAATAATTAATGGTCGCAATTAAATTATGCCGGCGAATTGTAAAACCAACTGAGCCGGCGTTTGTTTGCGCAATAATTAATATTTTAATAGTTTTTCCACATTCGATCGATGATGAAAATTATTGCGTTCTCTTCCCTTGCATTTATAATCATCGTTTATAATTTGGCAAGAGAACGAGAACGCGAAAAATTGCACGCTCTTTTTCTAATTGTGGAACTGAGAGAAAAGCTAAATTGTCGAAATTGAAACGCGTAAAGGCCGATTCTCATATACGCGACAATCAGCTACGTCACGCGACGTCAGCGACGTCGCGCGACATCGCCTGTCAAATAATGATTACATTGTTTTAAATGGGCACGTTTTCACTATAGTTACGCGACGTGCCCATTTAAAACAATGTAATCATTATTTGACAGACGATGTCGCACGACGTCGCCTAGCTGAGTGTCTCGCATATGGGAATCGACCTTTAATTCCGTTTCGCGTCGCGACCAAGGCTCATGCTGCAGATTTTTTTACCGCTTGTGATTTAGAGTTCTTTGAACAAACAGAACACAGCCTGAATATATAATATATAAATATATTCAGCCTTTCCGGAGCTCTATAACAATCCGGAAAGGCTGAATATATTTGTATATTCAGGCTGTGTTCACCAATTCTGAAGTTCTTTGCTTCTTGTCCCAAATATCTAGAAACAATTCACCATCGATCATCTTCTTCTTCTTCTTTTTCAGACTTTATTCTTCCAATATTGGACATAGTCCTCCCTTTTAACTTTCCATTCTTCTCTATTCCTCGCCAGACTTAACCATTTCCTTCCTGCTACTTCCCGGATATCGTCACTCCATCTTGTAGAGGGTGGCCTATGTTTCTCCTTCCGTATCTTGGTCTCCATACCAGGATTCTGTGACACCATCTGTCATCACTTGTTCGTAGGATATGCCCAGCCCAACTCCATTTCTGTTGCGCCACTCTCGATCATAGCAGAACTAATTCACTAATCAATTTATGGAAATTCTACAAAAAAATAGATCGTTGTCTTGTGGACTCGACTATGCAAGAGTAAAGTCTCATTTATTTGATTAGAGACATACAGAGATTTAGAGAACATGAGTCAAGATGTAACAAGAATAAACAAGACTTTACAAGACTAGATAAGTTCTTGAATAGTGTCAGCCTTTACTTTGTGGAACAACTTAATAGATCGTTTTACGCTTACTTAAGTGTATGCGCGTCCACCATGTTTAACTCTTTCGCTCCGAATGGTACACATACGTCCCACCAAAATATCAAACGAAATTTTAATTTTCGAATTTAAAATTGAATTTAAATTGAATTGATATTAAAATTGAACTCGTAGGAAAAATTTAACAAGCATTATATTTACGAAGACAGATATTGTTGTTATAAATAACAGCGAACAATATCAGACAACACATGACACGAAATGACATGCAAAACTGGACTAGAATAGATCAGACCTGACCAGACTAGACCAGACAATA
Source organism: Phosphuga atrata (assembly GCA_944588485.1). Taxonomy (NCBI): domain Eukaryota; kingdom Metazoa; phylum Arthropoda; class Insecta; order Coleoptera; family Silphidae; genus Phosphuga; species Phosphuga atrata. Next base: position 63,545,676 of record OX155900.1, read on the forward strand.
CCGAAGTTTGAATAAGACAATAATAGACTGGACAAAATAAGAGATACTAGATAAGTATATACAAGAATGGTCAGGATTCAACAACACTGGACAAGGCTGTTCAAAGAGGACAAGTTTTTTTTAACAAAAATTGGACAAGAGTGAACAATATGACTATCCACAAAATTTGACAAATATCAATAAGTTTGGAAAAAATGGAGATATGAGATAAGATCAGATATATGTACTTACCATTGATATCTTTTGGGGCAATTCGACCCATCGCCGTTTTATATTGCTTTTATATTTATCAATAAAACCATGAGGTTTATTCTATCTCTGCGATATTATTTACGTTTCGGGACGGAGGGATTAAAGGGCGCGAATATGGAAGTTTCGGGCATATTTTGTTATTTTCACTGGTAATACGTCAAAAATTGGGGCACTTTTTGACGAAAACATATCAGATTAGTTGAATATAGACTTTCACGTTGTAATAGGGAATATGCATGTTTTTTTTTTTAATTAATTCACTATTTACACCGTTATAAAAAATATAAATACAGTTTAAAAATGCTGTAATTAAGTTTCAAAATATATTTAAAGTACTGAAAAATTTTGAGCTGTTTAAACGCCGCTATTTTCGCCCGGTCTGTTGATGACGTCAATTACTACTGATAGTTCAGTCCATTGTTTACTACAGCTGTTCTCATTTTTAATTACACGTTTTTGACGTTTGTTTTATAACCAAACGACTGCAATGACATACAAATGTAAACAAAACGAACTTGTTTACATGGTATGTTACGTCTCTTTCGTTTTAACCAATAGTGTTGCGTTTTACAAACTTGAATTTCCCTCGCTTTTATTTATATATAATCCTTTAAATCTTTTGTGTACCCTTTCGGGTGTCGAGATTATAGGGAGCCCTTACAGTTTTTATAGTGGATAGCGAGCCGCTACTTTTGAGGCTGATCTTTACTGTGGTGGCTTTGCCAGAGCCATGCACAGGAGAACGGTGGCTTATTTCATTATTGTACCCAGGGATCGAACCTATGACTTATGGCTTAGAAGTCTGATGTCTTGCCTACTACTTTTATTTATTAACTTTAAGTATTTAAAAATATGTTAATTACAAAAATAATGGTTTAGTTCAAATATCTGTTCTATAAAGATTCGGAAAAAAATATTTAAACCAAATTTAAATTTCATGCATTCCCTATTGTAAGTGAAACAAAATTTGTCTAAATTTTGTAACTTGGGAGATTTGTCTAGTCCTGTTTATTTCTAACCAAAAAAGGCAAATTGGTATGAAAAATTATTGCGGAAAGTGTGAAAAATTTAGCAAAAAAATTGCAAGAATTACAACAAAAAAAAAACACATAAAAATGTAAAAAAAAAACAATTTTGCAAAGATGGAAAAATGTGAAATAACAAAATGTTAAACTTTCCTTCTTTTTTTTGTCAAAACAAGCAATTTTTCACACTTTTTGCATTTTTTTTCACACATTTTCCAATTTTTCCCACACTTGTACACTTTTTGCGTTTTTTTTTCACACTTCTTGCATTTTTTTCACACTTTTCCCAATTTGTTTACCCATTTTGCAATTTCCTCCACCGTTTAGTAACCCCAAACGGAAAGCCATACTTATTTCGCTCATGAAACCGGCGAGAGAGCGTGCAAGTCTCCAGCTGTAAAAACAAAAATATTTACGAATTTATAGCCACTCAAGATTTCGATGGGTCGCAAGGACCTCGCGAATATAAAAACATATTTGCAACCCTCAATTCGACCACCTCGTCCGAAAACCGTTCAACGTTCCACCGACTCCATAAACCCCATTAACGCAAACCGTTTCGCTTTAATACTTTACGGCCCTGCCCATAAACTTAAAAGTCGACACGTTTTTCCAATTTACTTAAATAATAAAACACAAATAAAAATATAATAATAGGCAGACAAGGCTAAACGACAAAACTAAATAGACAATACTAAACAGATTACAATAGATAGACAATACTGGACAATAATAGATAGACAATAAATACATAATACTGGACAGAGAAGACTAGACAGACTAGACAGACAAAGACTAGACAGACAAGACTAGACAGACAAGACTAGACAGACAAGACTAGACAGACAAGACTAGACAGACAAGACTAGACAGACAAGACTAGACAGACAAGACTAGACAGACAAGACTAGACAGACAAGACTAGACAGACAAGACTAGACAGACAAGACTAGACAGACAAGACTAGACAGACAAGACTAGACAGACAATACTAGACAGACAAGACTAGACAGACAAGACTAGACAGACAAGACTAGACAGACTAGACAGACAAGAGTAGACAGACAAGACTAGACAGACAAGACTAGACAGACAAGACTAGACAGACAAGACTAGACAGACAAGACTAGACAGACAAGACTAGACAGACAAGACTAGACAGACAAGACTAGACAGACAAGACTAGACAGACAAGACTAGACAGACAAGACTAGACAGACAAGACTAGACAGACAAGACTAGACAGACAAGACTAGACAGACAAGACTAGACAGACCAGACTAGACAGACAAGACTAGACAGACAAGACTAGACAGACAAGACTAGACAGACAAGACTAGACAGACAAGACTAGACAGACAAGACTAGACAGACAAGACTAGACAGACAAGACTAGACAGACAAGACTAGACAGACAAGACTAGACAGACAAGACTAGACAGACAAGACTAGACAGACAAGACTAGACAGACAAGACTAGACAGACAAGACTAGACAGACAAGACTAGACAGACAAGACTAGACAGACAAGACTAGACAGACAAGACTAGACAGACAAGACTAGACAGACAAGACTAGACAGACAAGACTAGACAGACAAGACTAGACAGACAAGACTAGACAGACAAGACTAGACAGACAAGACTAGACAGACAAGACTAGACAGACAAGACTAGACAGACAAGACTAGACAGACAAGACTAGACAGACAAGACTAGACAGACAAGACTAGACAGACAAGACTAGACAGACAAGACTAGACAGACAAGACTAGACAGACAAGACTAGACAGACAAGACTAGACAGACAAGACTAGACAGACAAGACTAGACAGACAAGACTAGACAGACAAGACTAAACAGACAAGACTAGACAGACAAGACTAGACAGACAAGACTAGACAGACAAGACTAGACAGACAGGACTAGACAGACAAGACTAGACAGACAAGACTAGACAGACAAGACTAGACAGACAATACTAGAGAGACAAGACTAGACAGACAAGACAAGACAGACAAGACAAGACAGACAAGACTAGACAGACTAGACAGACTAGACAGACTAGACAGACTAGACAGACAAGACTAGACAGACAAGACTAGACAGACTAGACTAGACAGACAAGACTAGACAGACAAGACTAGACAGACAAGACTAGACAGACAAGACTAGACAGACAAGACTAGACAGACAAGACTAGACAGACAAGACTAGACAGACAAGACTAGACAGACAAGACTAGACAGACAAGTTTAGACAGACAAGACTTGATAGACATGACTAGACGGACTAGATTAGAGGTACAATTATAAATTTGCCAAGGGAGATAAATTTATATTCATATTTGTGTTGTGTAGTAGTCATCATTTGGAATTTAGGGAAAGTTTTTTATTTTTTAGAAACGAACGCACACAAGCCGAAGCAAACACAATTAACTTTCACAACAAAACCACATAAATTATGCGAGAATTGCACAAGCCAAAAATCAATATTTACACACCATTTTTGTAAAACCAAACGCTAATTGTAAAACCAAATGAAAAACATTTAATCTCATCCAACACACTTTTGATGGACCTTTCTGATCTGCCTGAACTTGCCCCGTTTTGTCTGGTTTATCTGTTCTTGTTTGGTCTTGTTTGGTGTTGGCTGGACATGTTTGATTTTGTCTAGTCTTGTCTCTTTATTAAAGTAAACTTATATACAAGGCAATAGTCTTAGCGAGCTGTAGCAATACTGACTTGCCGTACCCTGATAATGTTATCAGAGTAACCAGCAAACAAAGTTTTCCCATCAGTGGACCAGGCACTTCTTTACAGTTTTGGTGAAGTCATAGGACTTCATTTTGATGTCATAGGATTCTGGTGTCGGTTCTATTGAAGACACTTCGATGTCCAACATATCTGCAAATTTCGACCAGCTTTCTTGAAGTTGTACCTCCTGCGGAATGGTACCTTCTGAGGCCTAACGGCAGCAAATATTTGGCACGTTATTGGCCGGTGCTGTGTATTAGGTATTGGAGAACATACAGATTTTACACATAGTTCGCTGATTCTGTTGAAAATGAGGTCAGGGTTGTAACCTCGTTTCCATCTACCACTATTGATTGATGCAGGCTGTTTTGCATCGTGATCAGGGTACCGTGATTTATTTCTGTCCATTCGTGCACTGCTCTTCGTGCATTCTCATCTTCATGATCATATCCTCATGTGCAGCTATGGCTGTTGAAGTCGCTAGTCACAATCTGTGTTCTTTTATTTTGGAAATTGGATGGCTTTATGATGATGAAATCAGAGCCAGGTGGTTTATGAAGATATGAAATCGTACAGTTGACTGTTTCTAGAGTGAGATCTTCAATGTTGTTTTCCTCCGTGAGTGTCGTGGAGAGGACTTGAACATCTGGATGGACAAAGATGGCACTTCCATACTTATCATGAGGTCTTTCTTTTGCAAGGACCATTCCCTTTACTTTAGGTCTTTTTGAATGGTGTACTTGTATTCAGTAATAGTGTTCCACAATGTAATGGTCTTATCACGTGATCCAGACACAATTTGACAGAGAAAGCAACCCTGAGGACAACCTTGGCGTGATCAATGAAACGGCGGGTGGTCTTTGCAGCAGCCATATCCCAGAGTCGAATGGTCTTGTCCCAAGATCCAGAAAGGGCATAGTTGCCATCACTGGAGAGGACTACGTCAGAGATAAAATGGAAGTGACCATAACAATGATTGGATTGGAGTGATTTTGAGAGAAACGCACACCAGATACCCAATCAGCATGTCCATCTTCTTAAATGGTGTACTTTCATTCAGCAAGAGTGTTCCACAATCTAATGGTCGTATCACGTGATCCAGACGCAATTTGACAGAGCAAGCAACACTGAGGACATCCTTGGTGTGATCGTTGAAACGGCGGGTGGTCTTTCCAGCGGTCAAATTACAGAGTCGGAGGGTCTAGTCCCAGGATCCAGAAAGGGCATAGTTGCCATCACTGGAGAGGACTACATCAGAGATAAAATGGAAGTGACTATAAGAATGATTGGATTGGAGTGATTTGGAGATAAACGCACACAAGATACCCAATCAGCATGTCCATCTTCTTGAATGATGTACTTGCTTTCGGCAAAGTGTTCCACAATTTAATGGTCTTATCACTTGATCCAGACACAACTTGACAAAGGTAGGTGGTCTTTCTAGCAGCCAAATCCCAGAGTCGGAGGGTCTTGTCCCAATATCCAGAAAGGGTCTAGTTGCCACCACTGGAGAGGACTACGTCACAGATAAAATGGGAGTGGCCATAAAGACGCTTTTGGGGTCTTGTGTTTCGTCACGTATCAATTTCCAAACTTACTTACTTTACTTTACTTTCCGTGTCCGGCTCATACGACATCTTCCAAAAAAATAGCGGCCGCAATAGCCTTGTCGTTACTTAAAATTAAGTTTGCGTGCGTGCATCCTTCTTCCAATTGTGGGCAGACCAGTATGTGGGGATGACCACACGCACACAGTACATCGTCGTTCTCAGACATTCCCCACCTCAACAGATTTGTCTTGCACCTTGCCACTCATGTCCTGAGCCGATTTAGGGATTTCCATACCTCGAAAGGGAGGTGTTTGCCTGGGCTCATTTCTTCTCTTGGGGGTTCCCGAGTAGTTAGCTGTTGGTGGGTCCACCTAGTGATACGGTTATTTTCTATGTACCCCTCGAGTGTGTGTGATCTTGCCACGAAGCTCTTCCTTGATCTTAGGCGTCGACCGGCTGGCGTGTTTGTACAGAGGATGGCGAGCATCGGTTTCCTGTTTCGGCCTTTCAGTATCCGTGGCGAGGACTCTTCGCACAGATAGGGGTGCCACGCCAATAAGTGGGTACAAACTTTTAACTGGAGTTGGCTTTCTTGCTGTCTCGTTGATAGCGACGTCCACATGTTTCGCGTGAGCTGAAGCTGCCCAAACCGGTGCAGCGCCAAAGCCGAGCTTCTGAGCGTTTCTGGTTGAGCTCCCCATGCTGTGCCTGTGAGTTTTCGCAATATGTTATTACGCGCACTAACTTTGCCTTTAGTATTGATGCAGTGTAGTCTGAAGGACAGAGTACGGTCCAGGGTCACGCCCAGGTATCTCGGCGTCGGGCAGTGCTTCAGTCGTTCGCCTCGCCAATGTATCTCGAGCTCCCGTCGTGCTTCTATGTTTTTCAGATGGAAGGCGCAGACCTGAGTCTTGCTGAGATTCGGCTTTAGGTGGTTTTTCTGGTAATAGATTGCCAGTTCCTCAAGAGCGACCTCCAACTTCTCCTCCACCACGGTAAACTCATTGGCCTGGGCTGCCACAGCTCTATCATCCGCATAGATGAATTGCCTTATATTTTCATGAATCGGCTGCTCGTTCGTGTACACGTTGTACAAGAGTGGGGACAGGACACTGCCTTACGGCAGTCCATTCTTCTGGACCCTCCATCTGCTATTCTTGTTTTGGAGTGAAACATAAAATCTCCTGTTCTGGAGGAATAGACCGATGACCATAGTGAGCCTGTAGTCTTTTGTTGTCTTAAAGCTTTGTTAACAGCCTCCTGTGGCCGACAGTGTCATAAGCGGCTGTCAAATCGATAAACGTCACTCCAGTAATCTTCCTTCTCTCAAAACCATCCTCTATGTGCTGAGTTAGGTTGAGGATTTGGCCACTGCATGATTTCCCTGGAAGAAAGCCGGCCTGCTGTTCGATAATCTTGGCATCCAAAATATCCGCTGTTCGGTGTAGAATCAGTCGTTCCAGCAGTTTGAAGAGTTTGCACAGAAAAGACACGCGCCTGAAGTTCTTAGGGTCAGTCAATCATGTCTAGCCTTGTATAATACTGTTCTGAATGCTTATAAGGCAAGAAATCATTTTCTCTTGTCTAACAAGATCAGCAGTAGATGACGACAACCTTTCCGCCTCTCCGAGCGTAATTCAAGGATTAATAAAAAAAAGCTTCGTATATTTTGATTGTTGCATAACAGATTTTGAAAGCGATGTCGTCTAGCCTCATCTAGTTTTGTCCAGGTTTCTTTTGTCTCGTCTGATCTTATCCGGACTGGTCTCGTCTTGTCTAGCATAGTTTTTGTCTAATCGTGTCCAGTTTGTCCACGGTTTTCGCGGTGAAGACTTCCTTGACTGCGTCCTCGACTATGTCGTTCCTGGTCCCGGCCAGTCCTTCGAAATGTATTCGGTCGCCTCAACATTGACTCGGCAACATTGAGTTCCAACTGTTTGGTCTTCTCGCACTCATCATAGTTGATGTAGACTTTTGGTGTGTGTAGTGCGAGTTTGCAGCCTCCTTGGCGTGCACGATTCCCATCTCGAGTTCAATGTAGGTCATGTCGTTTAGAAAGATCTTTTCATATTTTGTAGTCGAGTACTTACTACCTTGGCGTAGCTACCGCCCTATCAGCCGTATCACTGATATGGGAACCGTCTTTGCATTGTCAAAGTCGCGTTTAAAAGCCCCCCCAACAATTTTTGATGATGTTTAATATTGTATTGGCACCACTGTTTTGTGTTTAGTGGTAACACTTTATTCCTTAAGACGGCAGTGTGCTTAAAATAGAAGGACGTAGTTTGTAATATCAAAGAAATAAATATTAATTTGAACACGCGAGAAATCGAATATTTCTGATGATGATATCTGTTTTTCTAAACTGAACCGAGAAATTTATTCGTTAACAGATGAGTTTACTAGATTCATTAGATATAGTCGTGATTAGTTTGTTGCAAATTTTTTTGGATTTTAATTTTGGCAAACTCATCCGAGAAGGTTGTAAGCGACTTAACAAAAAAAAGCAGGTAGTTTGAAATCCCACACGGACAACAAAGAATTTTAAGGAAGGGTTTGTGCAGCGGCAAGTCGGGTGGGTACGAGAAAAAATTCTTCCGTTGCCCCCGAAATTGTTCCGCGGCGATTGTAGCTCTTGCGGGTCGACTCTTTAGAGACTAGTTCCCGTTGGCGCAGCCGCGTTCAACAGGTACACAGACTCGCACGTTTTCAAGTCTCGTAGAATTTCGACAGTGGTCGCCGCGGCTCGGTTCAGTACATGCTGTTAAGCTCGATTGGCGCGTATGACTTAACGCTGTTCGGCTCCGTTCTCGCGATTATTGTTAGTTAAGTGTGTTTACTTGCGAGTTTTTTTTTGTTTGTTCTCGGTGTTTGCTAGTGATAGTGAGGTTTGTGCAATCACGGGATTTACGCTGTGCAGGAGATTCGTAACGACCTATTCTAACTGCAAACGAGGATTTTTATTAAACACAGGTGAGGCTCTCGTGGTAGTCCCACTTGCTCAGATAGCGTCCCTAAATGGATACCTGCTTTTTTTCCTTGATATATTCAATGTTTTAATCTAAAAAAGTTATTTTTGTTTAAAACCGATAATAACTTAATTTTACGACTAGATACCATAGTGTTGTTTTAGCTATATTTTGCTAAAATTAATTCTTGCAAAAAAACTGCAGAAAGTAGATAATTTGTGATTTGTTAAATTGTGATGCAATGATTGCAACTAAAATTTTCCAGCAAGTTTAGAATTCTATTTAATGGAAAGTTTTATTTTTCTATTAACAAAACTGGTCGATTAACTTGTAATTAAGTTGGAACAGCGTGAAATAATGTTAATAATAGATATCTTTTTCACCTAAATATTAAAATTGAATTGTTGAGATATTAGAACACAGTGGAATTTAAATACACAAAATCTGATATATGAAGAAGATTCTAATTGTTTGTTCATTGCGCAACATTATTCAACTGCTTGCTTGCGTGTTGCATTTTCCCGCAATTTTTTTCCCTCCAATTCGTGAAATTTTCACCAATTTATTTTTTATAAAAAAATAGCTCCAGCAAATTTGTAGTTTTTTTGTAGAAAGTCCCCCAAGGCACTACAATAGCTCCATCAAATCTTTTAATAATCGTTGATTAATTAAGCAATTTTTACCAATTTTGTAGTTTTTTTGTGTGAAATATCCTTCAAGATTGAATTTGCAAGGCTCTGTAATAGCACTATTAAGGATCTCACACACCGGCGCGGAAATTTCGCTGCCGCGACCGCTGCGTCGACGCAGCGAACCGATTGCAGTGGCGGCTTATGTACATGTTCAGATCAACAGGCGCGATTTTCGCCGTAGTGCAGCGTCGCACGACAAGAACGCAGCATACATTACTTACTTCATGCTACTAAAGAATACTGGTAATGGCGCCTAATTCAAAAATGTATTTGAAATAATAAAGCGCTTGGAACTTGCGCGCATGGTAAGGGTTTGTTCTCTTTGTGTCCAATGACATTACCCATGGCTATTACTATTTTTTCTATTTTGTGCCCTTTTATGCCATTTCTAAATAAAAAAATCGCTCATCAATGTTTACAAAATTGTATGGTGGTTGGTTACACTGATAATTAACATTTCACTGACAGTTTGAATTATAGAATCTAAACTTGTTTGTGATAATTTACACAATATCAATGTTTAGACCTTATGTACATGGTCTAAACATGTACATAAGCCGCCGTATCAATCGGTCCGCCGAGATATGACAGCGGTCGCGGCAACGAAACTCGCGTCGGTCTGTGAGCACCTTGAAGGAGCTTAGAGACCGGCGCGGAAGTTTCGCTCCGCGACCGGTGCGTTATCGCGGCGGACCGATTGACGTGGCGGCTTGTGTACACGTTTAGATCAACAGGCACAATATCCGTCATAGCCGCGGTAGTGCAGCGTTGCGTGACAAGAACGCTACATGCGCGGTTAGTTTCGCTGCCGCTGTGTTTTGAAATAGCGATTACAGAGAAGTTAATTGAGAATTAAAAAAAATCCTATATTGTATGAACAAACGGATTCGGTTCGTACACTAGGAAAAACTCATCATCAATGGTTTTCAATCCGAAGATTGGTTTGCAGCAATTCTGCTCCTCAGTCTTCTGCTTCATTTCTTAATCTCTTAAGTAGTCCCCACCCGGAGATCCGATCGGGGGATCATTTTACCTCCGGTTAATTCCACTGAAGAGTATTCTGTCCATGAATAAATTACTGATGCCTGAAATATTCGAACGGATCTTTTATAGAGTGGTTTCTCATTGCCTTCTCAATCCGACGCCGTTGGCCATCAAGTGGCTCTTCCGCCTTTAGAGGTAGTTTCCCACCCCAAGGGCAAGAGGGTGCCATTTACCTCTACCCGCACATCCACCCTCCGAAGAGGCCGTTGGCACTTGGTATAGGGGGACCACTTACACAGGTGGTCACTCGTTGAAATAACATTTATACCTTGTTTACCTTAACTTCTTCTTGTTTAATGGCGTTTGCCAAACAACAAAAACATGTATGTTTAAATGTATGTTTATTTTGAATTTTAAATCACGTAAGCAAAGGGAAATGAAATGTCAAAATGAATACCAAAAAATATTTAAAAATCAGAGAAATATTTAAAAGTTTTCGATGTTTCTGTTAGTTGTTGGGGCTTGCAAATGCGCCTGGGTTTCACTAGGGGTGGTTACCTTGATCTGTGATCATTTTCACACCGACGGGGTGAGTTTTTCCTGGGAAATTTCTGGAAAATCGCGGAACAACACCACCCCTTGACAACTGCATTGAGTAGGGAAAACTACTATACACGTAAAAATGCTCCATCAAAACGCGTTTTGATGGAGCATTTCACTGTCGCGCCGATAGAGAATTTTTCGCTGCGGAAATTTCGCGACGCAAACGCTCCGCGCCAGTCTGAATGAGCCTTAAAGGTGCTCACAGACCGGAGCGGAAGTTTCGCTGCCGCATCCGGTGCGATCGCGGTGCGTAATCCAGTGCGTAATCACACACTATATTGAACACAATAATAAATACATTATTGTATGTGAAGGATGCCATTCTTATAGTCGTGTGTAAAAGTATCCAATTCCGCCTAAAGTCCAATTTAAATCAAATTGAGTTTCATTATTAAACAATTTCTGTTCGTTGCTACTATGGCAACCTAACCATAATCTAATCTAGATTAAATCTAGGTCAACCTAGAATACATCGAAGTAGGGAAAGATGGTTCGGTACTTATGTATTAACGCCACCTCCGCTATATATTGGATCGAGATATCACCGCTATATGTTGTCTTGATTTATCTGTCCGCTTCGCGGCGGGCAACCTATTCCAACCGGGGTTAAAAAATAGATAAAAGTATTTTTAGTTTTAAAAATATTTTAATTTTAAATAAATGGTTTTATTTTACGATTTATCATAAAAATTTTAGGTGTAGATTGGCAGCATTTAATGAATGAAGCGGTGGTGGCGTTAAAACGTAAGTCAAGATGCTTCTTTCTAGGCCCTCCACCTACATTAACCTTTACACTTCCGGTTCAGACTTCCGATTTCGTCTTCCGTATCCGGTTCCCCACTTCCGGTTTTTCACACTTAAGTGTGTGAGGTCTATGTAGCCACACGCGCGAGGTTTATGTAACCCCCCGCTGGGTGTGAGGTCTATGTAGTCCCACGTGTGAAGTCTATACAACCTCACGCTGGGTGTGAGGTGTCTATGCAACCTCACGCCGGGTGTGAGGTCTGACTTCCGTTTCCGGTTTCTCACTTCCGGTTTTCCACATCCGGCCGCTCCGTTTCCGGTTCCTGCACTGTGCGCGGAAATATTCAAATTCGGTGCTGGCGGGAAAATTCAAAATCGAAACCGGTGTCAAGTGTCAAGGTCAAAATCAGTGGAGGTGGAGGGCCTAGAAGGAAAAATCTTTGCCTACTCACCGACAACGACCAAATAGTGTTCTCGTTACTGTGCGCTTTTACTTTTTCCACCTTGGCTTTTAGTATGCGCCACCCCGGTATCGCATATATTGCATTCATTCAGGGTGGGCAGCCCGGACGGTTAATGAAAACCGCCCTAGTTGTCGCCTCCCCGACCAGGATTCGAACCCGGGTCTCCCGCATTGAAAGGCGGGTATGTTGTCTACTACACCACCGAGGAGGACTGTGCGCTTTTACTAGTTAGCAAAAAATATACACATAAAAATCGCGTTTTGATGTAGGAATTGCAATTTCGCTGCCGCGCCGCTAGCGATTTTTTCGTTGCGGAAATTTCGTGGCGCCTACGCTTCCCGCCGGTCTGAAGGAGCCTTAAAGGGGCTTACAGAGCGACGTGGAAGTTTCGCTACCGGGACCGGTGCGTTATCGCATCGGACTGATTGACGTGGCGGCTTATGTATATGTTCAGATCAACAGGCACGATTTCCGCCATAGCCGCGGTAGTGCAGCGTTGCACGACAAGAATGCTGTATGCGCGGTCAGGTTCGCTGACGCTGTGTTTTGAAATGGCGATTACAGAGAAGTTGATTCATAATTTTAGAAAATATCTTATATTGTATGACCTGGATGATGAAAACTATAAAAACATAACGAGAAAGGACAAAATTTCTAAACAGATAGTATTAGAATTGGAAGAAAATGTTGAGATTTGAAAATGTTGAAAATTAAGTTTGTTTTTATTTCTTAACAGGTTGATTGCCACCAATATTTTGTTTTTTTTTTGGAAGACACCGAACCATTCCGATCGGAGTGCGTGGCAGTCAACCTGTTAAATGAGTTTTAAGTGTTTTAGAAAGTAAAAACAAATAAAAGATAACAATAAATCGACCGTTTTTCTTCGTCTGTGCTACATACTAATAATTGCAGAGCTTCTTCCTCTGAGTAACTCATGACTATATACCGGAGTATACACCTAAAAGTCGCGTTGTGAATTTTTCGCTGCGGAAATTTCGCGACACTGCAATGCTCCATTATAGCTCAAATCTTTTAATAATCGTCGATTAATTCAGCAATTTTCACCAATTTTGTAGGTTTTTTTTTTGTGGAATGTCCTTCAAGGCTCAGTAATACCTCCATCAAATCTTTTAATAATCGTCGATTAATTAAACAATTTTCACCAATTTTGTAGTTTTTTTGTGGAATGTAGCGCGAGGCACCATCAAATCCTAGCTCCATCAAATCTTCCAATAATCGTCGATTAATTAAGCAGTTTTCACCAAATTTGTTTTCACCAAGTTTTTTTGTGGTATATACCCCAAGGCACTACAATAGCTCCATCTAATCTTTTAATAATAGTAGTGTGGTGATACGCGTTAGTAGAATAATGTATCACTCACGGTTTGCAGAGGAATTTATTTACATGGACGATATATATATATATATATATATATATATATATATATATATATATATATATATATATATATATGTATATACACTAGTTCAGTACAGTTCAACAGTGACACTAGTTCAGTACAGTTCAACTAGACTCAGCCAACAGCCAGTTCAACCAGACTCAACCAGCAGTCAGTCAACCAGACCAGTCGAGTCCAATTCAGAGAATCCAGCTCCACTCATTCCCTCGACAGTGTTTGTATCTCTTGTGGTATATATATATATATAGTTATATAGATATATATATATATATATATATATATATATATCTATATAACTATATATATATATATATATATATAACTATATATATATATATATATATATATCTATATAACTATATATATATATATATATATATATATATATATAACTATATATATATATATATATATATATATATATATATATATATATATATAACTATATATATATATATATATATATATATATATATATATATATATATATAACTATATATATATATATATATATATATATATATATATATATATATATATATATATATATATATATATATCTATATAACTATATATATATATATATATATATATATATATATAACTATATATATATATATATATATATATATATATATATATATAACTATATATATATATATATATATATATATATATATATATATATATATATATACATATATATATATATATATATATATATATATATATATATATATATACATATATATATATATATATATATATATATATATAGTTATATAGATATATATAGTTATATAGATATATATATATATATATATATATATATATATATATCTATATAACTATATATATATATATATATACCAATGTACAAGAGATACAAACACTGTCGAGGGAATGAGTGGAGCTGGATTCTCTGAATTGGACTCGACTGGTCTGGTTGACTGACTGCTGGTTGAGTCTGGTTGAACTGGCTGTTGGCTGAGTCTAGTTGAACTGTACTGAACTAGTGTCACTCGCTGACTGGGTCCACTGGCTGGACCGGTGTGAATGAGTCCACGGGCTGGACAGGTACCACTTCGCTGACTGGCTCCCTGGCTGAACTTGTTGGTTGGTTGCGCCTCACTGTTGAACTGAACTAGATTCGACTTGTTGACTGGTTGCGCCTGACTGTGTTGCTTGACTGTTTGCGTCTGACCGTCCTGTTTATTCGGGGTCCAGGTATTTATATTATGTCCAGGTATACTGGTCCCTCATCTGGGTGTGATTATTTTTCTAGATTCGGCAATTTGTTGTTTTGCCGATTACTGATTTTCGGGAAAAACATCTTGTCGTAATTTCCCCGGGGATTACACCATTGTCCCTAATAAAATATTTTTGGATAAATTCGTCCGAAAATATTTGGGTAATCACCGTAATGCCCTCGTAAAACTAAAAATACAAATATTTCCTTATCTGATCGAGGATTACATTACTGACCCTAATAAAATATTTTAGGAAATTGTTCGAAAATATTTGGGTAATTATTGCAATGCCCTCGTAAACTAAGAAATAAAAATGGAACGGCTCTTTGGCGCTACTGTCGATTAATTAAGTAATTTTCAACAATTTTGTAGTTTTTTTGGTGGAATGTACCGCGAGGCACTATAATAGCTCCATCAAATATTTTAATAATCGTTGTTTAATTAAGCAATTTTTACCAATTTTGTAGTTTTTCTTACTACAATCTTCTTCATTTGGCACTACAGCCCTAAATGAGCTTTGGCCTCCTTTACAATCTGGCCCAATCTCTTCCTGTCCACGACGACTTCCTTCCAGTTATTCACCCTAATCCTTCTCAAATCCTTTCGAGGCAGATTTTTACTGCGATGACTTTGCCAGGTCCATCTACAGAAGAACGGTGGCTTATTTTTCACAATGACCAGGATTTGAACCCGGGACTTGCGGCTCAGAAGTCTGACACACCTTGACTAATAGGCCACCGTCCACCACCGTCTCTATGTTTTCAATACCCGATGATTTAACAGAAAATTTATGTGATGTAATGAACTCTAGGCCTACATCTGTAAGAATTTTCACAAACTGAGGAGAAATCTGCTTTCTTAGTTCAGCAACCTTTTCATCGACGTCTCGATGAACTGTGGTACGATGAGGTAAAGCATCAGTAATATAAAAACTGCGACCCAATTTAGCAGCCATATCGACGAGTATTTGTGCAAAATGTATGAATGCATTTCCTTCAATAGTCAAAAATGCACGCATATATTTGGCAAGGTAACACCAGCATCTTTTAGCTTCATCTTCGTTGAATTTGTAACTGTTTTTGAGAGAAATCCTTCAAAAAGGCAATAAACAAAGTGGTACAATGAGGATTACGTTTATTTCTATTGGTATCCCGTTGAACAAATTACTTACCTGAAGTTTTTTCTGTCCCATAGCTACCTGATATTTATGCCGAATCAAACCACTCGCACGACTTCCTTTTTTGAATGTATCAATTTTTGGACAGCTGTTACAATGAACAATACCGAGAGGTTCACTGTCTCTTAAGCCTAGAAAATTTTTCCCATACCGCAGACGTTCTTTTCGGTTTTTCTAACGATGATTCCTTCGAATTTAACTTTTCTGCAATTTGGGTTGCAGAAAAGGTTGAACTGTGTTTAAAATATGGTAGGCGATGGTCATCTCGTGAAGCTTTAATAACATTTGCACCCCTATCTGTAGCTAATACACAATTTTCCTGAACTGTAGATTGCTTCAATGTTATAGGAATTCAACAGCTTATCCAGCATATTTTTAATGTTATCGCCGGTCTCTTTTTCATCAAATTCTTATGTTTCCAATACCAGATAATTTAGCAGAAAATTTTCTGTGATTTAATGAACTCTATACTACTACTTTTTCAATATTGTTACTATTAGTGGCCTCCACCCAGATAGGGGTAAAACATCGCAGACTGGGCAACTGCGGTGAGCAACCTGCGTTTGCTGCTCTTAGGCCCTCCAACAATGGGCATAAGTTTTTAGAGGGCAGACGTGGTTTTTATTGCTCGCTCTTTAAAGACAAACACTTGTCGATTATAATTCTTAGGTATTTGATGTGTGGTTTAGGTATGATTTCTAAATCCAGTACTTGGAAGGGAATGTCTGCCAGTTTTTTGTATCCTTTCAACAGAACTGCTTCAGTCTTTTCCGGTGATTTTGATCCCATCCAGCAGACAATTTGTTTGATTCGTCCTTTGCATGATACCCTTTTCCGTTTTTCCGACGTTGGTTAGTGCAAGATGGTCAGCGAAGCCTGTGGCCCTTGCAGTAGCTGCGAACCATTCGCAGTAGGTAGGGAGATTTTTTCTTGTTAGTTCTTCCTAGATGTCTTGCTAAGCAGCGGAGTTAAAAGCGTTGCGAATATCAATCGTAACTAGGGCACACATTTTCCTAGTTGTTCTGGTGCCAGCTTCAGCCTTTTTGGCGATATCTATGACCTGATTTATGGCGTCAATAGTTGATTTGCCTTTCCAGAAGCCGAATTGGCTTTAATCCATTCTTCAGTTCTTTTTTAAGCCGACTTACGAGCAGTTGTTCTAGTAGTTTACCAGCTACGTCTAGTACCCATAAAGGGCGATAGGAAGAAGGATCTCCTATAGGCTACAAAGGGAACACCCTTTTTTAATGAGAACTTGCGTCGCTTGTGTCCATCTACTTGGATACGTGTCAGTGAGTAGGTTTTCATTTAAGACTTTCAGTACTAGTTCTGGGGAGGTTTTTACCAATAGTTTTACGGCTTCGGGGGACAGATCATCTGGTCCAGTCGCTCTTTTGGACAGACAAGACTGAGCAGATAAGACTAGACAGCCAAGATTAGACAAATAAGACTAGACAGATAAAACTAAACAGACAAGATTGGGCATACAAGATTAGGCACTAAGCAGACTAGATTAAGAGAAAAGAGGGTAGTGCGGGCCATCAAGGACTTATCCAGATCAACTTCTTGTCGACGAGACTTAAAAAAACTACACCTTCTAGTCCCGTCCATCCTCGTCTGGGAACTACCTTGTTTTATTTGTAATGATCGACACTCACATAACACTAGAAACAAGTATATGATACAAGCACCATTTGCCAATGTAAAACTGTGTGCTAAAGCTCCCTCGCATATTAGAATTCAAATCTTCAACAGTTATTAATTTAAAAGAATCTTCATATAGGTTATTCAGTAATAATCTAAAAGATTTCTTAGTCAATAAATGTTTTTACAACATCGATGATCTTTAACGTTGTTTATATGTAATACATCTCAAACGCTAATAAATTGATTTCATTTGATTCTACGCGATCATTGTTTGTTCATTGCGTTTCTACATTATTTAGCTGCTTGGGTGTTGCTTTTTGTCGCAATTTTTCAATTTGCCCCAATTTTGTAGATAGATGCCCCTCGAGGCGTTATAATAGCTCCTTCCAAGCTATGAATATTGACTAGTTGATTAAGAATTATTGAAGTTGCTTTCCGATGTATTTTAAGGCGCTAAATCTATATATAAAAACCGGAAGTCTCCGCTGTTTCTAGTTTCCGGTTTATAGATCCCGGAAGTTGGCTAGTTTTTGTTTAGCTTTGTTCTAGTTGCAGCAATATTGTAAATCTAGCTTGAGTTAGACTTCTTGTACAAATCCAGTTTTCGACGTCGGACATTTATTACATCTCTGCTTTTTATGAATCCCACTCGACACAGATCCTCTCTCAGGAATTTTTTAAAACATTTTTTACGTTCAGTTTTTATACGCGCCGTATAAATTATTACCAGCCGAGAAACGTCCTAATCTCCGACTTTCCATTTCACTTCAACTTGAAACACATTTTTATTTCGATCTATTTTCGTCTACCAATCTCCAATCAATTCACCAAAATGCAGACACAAACACTTTACATAGTCTAGTTTATGTGCTATTGAATATTGTCTGCCTAGTATTGCCTATATTACCTTATCTGTCTGGTGTGTTATTTTTCTATTCTTCTTCTTATCTAATCTAGGCCTAGTGTTGCCTATCTTATCTTATCTGTCTGGTGTCTTATTTATCTATTCTTCTTCTTATCTAATCTAGGCCATCTCACCTCGTCTAGTCTTGTCTCCAAATCTCTTGTCTAAAAAATATTGAATGGTTGTAGAAAATGGTTATTTGCAAAGTTGCTTCTGCTCATTTGTCTATTCTTCTTCTTATCTAATCTAGGCCTAGTATTGCCTATCTTACCTTATGTGTCTGGTGTCTTATTTATCTATTCTTCTACTTATCTAATCTAGGCCACCTCACGTCGTCTAGTCTTGCCTCCAAATCTCTTGTCTGAGAAATATTGAATGGTTGCAGAAAATGGTTATTTCCAGAGTTTGTTGTGCTCATTTGTCTATTCTTCTTCTTATCTAATATAGACTACTTCGTCTAGTCTTCTCGATAAATCTGTTCTTGTCTGAAAAATATTGAATGGTTGCAGAAAATAGTGTTGCTTGTACTTATTTGTCTATTCTTCTTCTTATCTAATCTAGACTACGTCGTCTAGCCTTGTCTAGAAATCTGTTCTATTTTCTTTTTAATCGTTTCATCATGAAGAAAATACAGTAATTATTAAAACTAGCCTTAACTAAACTTATCATTAATTTTTCTTCTTCTAATCTACATCACTATCAAGCGTAATCTAGTGTTAATCCACTGGTATCCAAAAGTTTGCACTAAACGTTCCAGGAACATCACACCTATTAAGCTCTCGCATTGTTAAGTTCTCTAGTTCGTGAGGTTTATGTCTTTTCAGTCTTATTATTCCACGTGTATCCAGGAGTTGGATCGCTTCAGCGTTGACGTGGTTGTGGAGCCTTAAAGCTAGGTCCGCACTGAGCAACAAATTGTTGGCAACATGTTGTCAACACAATGTTGATAACATGTTGCTGTAAACAAGCAACATGTTGATGGATACTCGTCAACATTTGGCGGCATACATCAAAGAAATTTGTGTATCCCGTATTATACGGGTAACATCGCTGTTATATGGGTAACATCGCTAATAATCGTATTGATGGCGTGATGATTGTACGGAAATGTGTATCCCTTTTTGATATTAGGGGAGCTACTAAACGAAGAACTTCTTCAAAATCAGTTCAAACGAAATTTTGAAAACTACCATCATTTAATAGTAGTTCTGACATCAATTTGTCGCCATGGAACGTTCCATTTTAAAAAAAAAATCCCTTTGCCAGTATCGTCTATTTAGTTTTTGTGAACCGGCAGCTATCACAACATAAGCAGCACAAACACTTTCACGTCCATTTTCAACATTTGACTGGTTGTGGTGTGGACGCAAAACATCACAGACAACATGTATCCAGATACAATTGAAGCAACTTCATGTTGCCATGTCAAAGTGTTTTAAGCAATTTATTGCCTAGTGTGGACATACCTTTAGAGTGGTTAGCAGCAAGTATTTTAATCGCACTAGCAACATCTTGGATGCCAATCTATTCTCTCTGACAAAAATTTAATGTTTGCCTAAAATACAACTGAATATGCAGTTATAAATATGGAAACAAAACCTCGGAAACTGTTGCAGCAATAAAACATTTAGTGCGTTTCGCAATTTCTTAATGTATGCATAAGTAATGCTTTTATTGACTTGATTAATGCATAAATAAAGTGTTCAGTGCAAGTAACAGTTTAAAGATTGAATGCCAGGAACGTCGACACCTCCCGTTTGATCTTTCCTTCCATAATAATCGTATTGTTTTCCGATGCGAGTTTTCTTTGGCTCATTGCGAACATTAGACCGATTGTGGGTGGAATGTTTATCGTTTCTTTTCAGACTCGTTTTCGCAACGTATTTTCGCGTCTTTTATGCGTTTAGCAAACGCGTTACGTGTCACTTGGAATTATTCCAAACGTTATGTAACATTGTATACAGTACTCCCAGTAATTATTCACTTACTCGTCTTATAACATCATATCGTGTTCGTTGTCGCTAATCCTTGATCGTGATTCATTTCCATTTCGATGCACGATTTGCTCCCAAAGAGAATTCACCAAAGCGGATGCCATTTGCAAGGTCGTCGAGCGAAGGTTAAATAGCGTCTAGAAAAAGTCAGTCAGGCTGGTCTTCTCCGTGTAGTCTTGTCTGTCTAATCTTGTCTGTCTAGTCTTGTCTGTCTAGTCTTGTCTGTCTAGTCTTGTCTGTCTAGTCTTGTCTGTCTAGTCTTGTCTGTCTAGTCTTGTCTGTCTAGTCTTGTCTGTCTTGTCTGTCTAGTCTTGTCTGTCTAGTCTTGTCTGTCTAGTCTTGTCTGTCTAGTCTTATATGTCTAGTCTTGTCTGTCTAGTATTGTCTTACTAATCTTGTCTGTCTAGTCTTGTCTGTCAAGTCTTGTCTGTCTAGTTTTGTCTGTCTAGTTTTGTCTGTCTAGTTTAGTCTGTCTAGTACTGTCTGCCTAATCATGTCTATTAAAAAGATCTTGGAAGAAAATATTGAAATAAAATCGGTCGTTTACTTTATATCAAGGACGATCCATCACGAATGGTAACCAGAATCTAAGAATATAAACCACATTTCGTTGTAATCGAATAAACCTTGAAGGTTTTTTAGTTGAGATTAATTACAATAATTAGTCATTGACTAAGTGGAAGCTAAATTTAGCTGATGTATTATCTCATTTCTACGTCCTGTCTTGTTTGTCTAGTCTTGTATGTCCAGTCTTGTCTGCCTAGTCTTGACTGTCTAGTCTTGACGGTCTAGTTTTGTATGTCTAGTCCTGTCCGTCTAGTCTTGTCTGTTTGGTCTTTTCTGTCTAGTCTTGTCTGCCTAGTCTTGTCTATCTAGCCTTGTCTCTCTGGTCTTGTCTGTCTAGTCTTGTCTGTCTAGTCTTGTCTGTCTAGTCTTGTCTGTCTAGTCTTGTCTGTCTAGTCTTGTCTGTCTAGTCTTGTCTGTCTAGTCTTGTCTGTCTAGTCTTGTCTGTCTAGTCTTGTCTGTCTAGTCTTGTCTGTCTAGTCTTGTCTGTCTAGTCTTGTCTGTCTAGTCTTGTCTGTCTAGTCTTGTCTGTCTAGTCTTGTCTGTCTAGTCTTGTCTGTCTAGTCTTGTCTGTCTAGTCTTGTCTGTCTAGTCTTGTCTGTCTAGTCTTGTCTGTCTAGTCTTGTCTGTCTAGTCTTGTCTGTCTAGTCTTGTCTGTCTAGTCTTGTCTGTCTAGTCTTGTCTGTCTAGTCTTGTCTGTCTAGTCTTGTCTGTCTAGTCTTGTCTGTCTAGTCTTGTCTGTCTAGTCTTGTCTGTCTAGTCTTGTCTGTCTAGTCTTGTCTGTCTAGTCTTGTCTGTCTAGTCTTGTCTGTCTAGTCTTGTCTGTCTAGTCTTGTCTGTCTAGTCTTGTCTGTCTAGTCTTGTCTGTCTAGTCTTGTCTGTCTAGTCTTGTCTGTCTAGTCTTGTCTGTCTAGTCTTGTCTGTCTAGTCTTGTCTGTCTAGTCTTGTCTGTCTAGTCTTGTCTGTCTAGTCTTGTCTGTCTAGTCTTGTCTGTCTAGTCTTGTCTGTCTAGTCTTGTCTGTCTAGTCTTGTCTGTCTAGTCTTGTCTGTCTAGTCTTGTCTGTCTAGTCTTGTCTGTCTAGTCTTGTCTGTCTAGTCTTGTCTGTCTAGTTTTGTCTGCCTAGTCTTATCTATTTATTCTAGAGTGTGTGTTAATATTGATACATAAATATGTATGTATATTTATAAACCTTATCGATGAGTAAATTAGGGCATATGGGGAGATGCACGCGATCAATCAAATATTAATTAACAAAGTTTAATGGAATATTTTACGTTATTAATGGATCCATCAGCGCGATTTTCCATTTCGAAACGGCAAAATTGCGAGCGGGCTCATCAAAAATGCCAAGTAACATAAATACGTGTCGGATTTCACTCGCAGTTTATTTTACACGACCGCCTCCATTCGAATATAAACTTAATTGATAATGTTAGACAGAATGGGCTAAACAGACAAGACAGACAAGACTAGACATACAAGACTATACAGACAAAACTAGACAGACAAGACTAGACAGACAAGTCTAGACAGACAAGACTAGAGAGACAAGACTAGATAGACAAGACTAGATACACAGGACTAGACAGACAAGACTAGACAGACAAGACTAGAGAGACAAGACTAGACAGACAAGACTAGACAGACAAGACTAGACACACAAGACTAGACAGACAAGACTAGACAGACAAGACTAAACATACAAGACTAGACAGACAAGACTAGACAGACAAGACTAGACACACAAGACTAGACAAACAAGACTAGACAGACTAGACTAAACAGACAAGACTAGACAGACAAGACTAGACAGACAATACCTAGACAGACTAGAGTAAACAGACAAAGAGTGTCTGTATCCTTTATAATGTAAATTTGTCCTTGGTTGGAGAGATTGTAAGGGCCCCTCATTGTTTGATTTCATTTATTTATTATTATTATTTGTTGTCCATTGTATTTTTGTACAGTTCGTCGAATATCAGCCGAACATAAGCTAGCAATTGTTGTTCAAGGCCGGATGTAAATTTAGAGCTGATTCAACATATCAACGTTTATTTTTTTTTCCTTTATTCCATTTTCTGCTGCGTACGGCCTCTTCAAGTTTTGTCGATCTGCAAGATTATTTAACAAACTCGATAGTTTTTTTCCTTCTTTCAGCATAATATAAATCTTGTCTGTTTACACTTCTCTGTTTAGTCTACTCCATCTAGTCTTGTCTGAGTAGTCTTGTCTGTCAAGTCTTGTCTGTCTAGTCTTGTCTGTCTAGTCTTGTCTGTCTGGTCTTGTCTGTCTGGTCTTGTCTGTCTGGTCTTGTCTGTCTTGTCTTGTCTGTTTAGTCTTGTCTGTCTAGTCTTGTCTGTCTGGTCTTGTCTGTCTAGTCTTGTCTGTCTAGTCTTGTCTGTCTAGTCTTGTCTGTCTGGTCTTGTCTCTCTAGTCTTGTCTGTCTAGTCTTGTCTGTCTAGTCTAGTTTTTCTTGTCTTGTCTGTCTGGTTTTGTCTGTCTAGTCTTGTCTGTCTAGTCTTGTCTGTCTAGTCTTGTCTGTCTAGTCTTGTCTGTCTGGTCTTGTCCGTCTGGTCTTGTCTGTCTGGTCTTGTCTGTCTTGTCTTGTCTGTTTAGTCTTGTCTGTCTAGTCTTGTCTGTCTGGTCTTGTCTGTCTAGTCTTGTCTGTCTAGTCTTGTCTGTCTAGTCTTGTCTGTCTGGTCTTGTCTGTCTAGTCTTGTCTGTCTAGTCTTGTCTGTCTAGTCTAGTTTTTCTTGTCTTGTCTGTCTGGTTTTGTCTGTCTTGTCTTGTCTGTTTAGTCTTGTCTGTCTAGTCTTGTCTGTCTGGTCTTGTCTGTCTAGTCTTGTCTGTCTAGTCTTGTCTGTCTAGTCTTGTCTGTCTAGTCTTGTCTGTTTAGTCTTGTCTGTTTAGTCTTGTCTGTCTAGTCTTGTCTGTTTAGTCTTGTCTGTCTAGTCTTGTCTGGCTAGTCTTGTCTGTCTAGTCTTGTCTGTCTAGTCTTGTCTGTCTAGTCTTGTCTGTCTGGTCTTGTTTGTCTAGTCTTGTCTGTCTAGTCTTGTCTGTCTAGTCTTGTCTGTCTGGTCTTGTCTGTCTAGTCTTGTCTGTCTAGTCTAGTTTTTCTTGTCTTGTCTGTCTGGTTTTGTCTGTCTAGTCTTGTCTGTCTAGTCTTGTCTGTCTAGTCTTGTCTGTTTAGTCTTGTCTGTCTAGTCTTGTCTGTTTAGTCTTGTCTGTCTAGTCTTGTCTGTCTAGTCTTGTCTGTCTAGTCTAGTTTTTCTAGTCTTGTCTGTCTGGTCTTGTCTGTCTAGTCTTGTCTGTCTAGTCTTGTCTGTCTGGTCTTGTCTATCTAGTCTTGTCTGTCTAGTCTTGTCTGTCTAGTCTAGTTTTTCTAGTCTTGTCTGTCTGGTCTTGTCTGTCTAGTGTTGTCTGTCTAGTTTTGTCTGTCTAGTCTAGTTTTACTAGTCTTGTCTGTCTGGTCTTGTCTGTCTAGTCTTGTCTGTCTAGTCTTGTCTGTCTTGTCTTGTCTGTCTAGTCTTGTCTGTTTAGTCTTGTCTGTCTAGTCTTGTCTGTCTAGTCTTGTCTGTCTAGTCTTGTCTGTCTAGTCTTGTCTGTCTAGTCTTGTCTGTCTAGTCTTGTCTGTCTAGTCTTGTCTGTCTTGTCTTGTCTGTCTAGTCTTGTCTGTTTAGTCTTGTCTGTCTAGTCTTGTCTGTCTTGTCTTGTCTGTCTAGTCTTGTCTGTTTAGTCTTGTCTGTCTAGTCTTGTCTGTCTAGTCTTGTCTGTCTAGTCTTGTCTGTCTAGTCTTGTCTGTCTAGTCTAGTCTGTTTAGTCTTGTCTGTCTAGTCTTTTCTGTTTAGTCTTGTCTGTCTAGTCTTGTCTGTCTAGTCTTGTCTGTCTAGTCTAGTTTTTTTAGTCTTCTCTGTGTACTCTTGTCTGTCTAGTCTTAACTCTCTTGTCTTGTCTTGTCTAATTACAATAAACCAGCAAAATTATTATTCGATGTTTGTAGACTAAATGTTATAACTATAATGTGTGTGAATGTAATCATGTTGACCTAGACTGAATTGTGTCGAGAGCAGAGCTTTATTTATTTTATTATCAAAGTGCAAACATTGCAATATCTAGTTGAGAGGCAAGCATTAATAGTCGCTTTGCTGTCGCCTCATCTGCCTCAGATCTTGAATCATTGCTAAAACGGTTGCTAATTATTGGGATTCAATTACGCTTGATTTGTGAGTAAACAGCAACTTCAAGGCTGTGTGTCATTGGGATTTTTCGCGCTGCGGTTTATCTGCGTATTATCAACAAAATAAAATAAAAAACTTTCGAAAATAATGAAATCTAATAAATGTTAATCGCAAGTGCATCAGAATTTGCGTGCGTGTGATTTGTTATTATTATTATTAAATCATTTATTGTCCTCCACACAAAGAAATACAATTTGATTTACATTTTAAATACAAATATACAGAAATGGAATTGAATGGAGAACAAAAGGACTTATTCAAAAAATTGATAAGAATTTCTCAATCTTCCGTAAGCCCTTTTTGTTATCTTTAGGTAAACCTTACACCGATTGACATATGAAAAATATTCTATTTCTCTCTATTTTGGGCACTGTATTCTTTGCATTTTAACATAATTCTTATACTGTTCAACGCTCGCTAGCCTTAACTCCATTGGTAGATTATTAATAAAGGTCGGAACTTTAGGCATTAAAAATTGTTAAAATAGGTAGGTTATTAGTTTGTCAATAAACACAAAATAGGTTTTCAATAGGTTCTATCAAGATATGGCAGGTTTTCAAAAATGTTCGCGTGAAATAGGTTATATTTTTTATTGCAATTTATAAAAAGAATGCAGCACTCCAAAAGTATTTTATTCAAACCTTTACGTGCTTTGTCCATCCATATATTGCACAAAATTAATTACTTAAATTCCAGAAAGAATAAAAAAAACAATACTTCTATTATAAAATGTAAACAAAAGTAAAAGTCATTTCTTAATTATTATTGTTTGTTTCTGTGTTCTATTTGCTGTTGCAATAAACTACCATTACTTTTCTAAATTGTCTGGTGTAAGGCTGTGCTTTCTGGCAGATAAAACCATTTTATATGCGGAAAAAGAACGTTCAACATCGCATGACGTTACCGGTGGATATTTCAACATCACCGCTGTTTCTGGCGTTATGTTTTCTGGAAGCTCAACATTTTAGCCACTAAAAATTTTTCCTATATTTCGTAAAATAAGAAGTTTTTTTGTAAAACGGCGTCTATTTTTAAAAATGTACATCGTGCATGTTTGTCCGGTACAGTTTGCAAATGGTTTAATATATTGTCAACCAATGATACAGACTCTGTTAAGGGGGTTCCAGATTTTCCAATTTTGTAGTTGTTTCTGTTAAAATGTGAAAATTAAATGAAATATATTCCAAAAGAATTTTTAATGTCTATATTTTTAAAACAATTTTTAAAACAATGTTGCGTATAGACTCTGCACAGCTAAAGTAAAATTACATTACAACCATTACAAACAAACAAAGGGTTCCCGCCAGGGCCCTCTTTCCCACTGGGCACTCGGGGCATGTGCCAAGGGCCCCACGATCGATAGGGCCCCCCTAGTTCCTGCCAAATCACCAAACGATAGCAAATACTAATTTGCGAAAAATATATTTATTTCGAAAAAATCAAACGATAAGGAATCTGACTACAAGGGCCTATCTAAGACGTAGAAGCTCATACCAGAGTTTTTTTGGTGGCTCTGCGCTGTAAGCCCAACTGAATGGAAAAGAGAAATTCAATCTAAACCTTTCTTAAATATTTGATACCCTACCCTGAGCGTTCATCTAAAACAGCGTTTAAGTTTGTATAAGAACATTAGTCAACGTTTTGGTTAATTTGTTCGCTTGAAAACTCTGATTTCCTGGGAGTTGAGACAAAGTTGCGAAGCATTTATTGAAATCTATTATGAAGAGGTTAATGAGAATTTTCTGCATTTAAAAGAAATAATCTGCAGGGGTTCATGCGGGCTAAATGTCCATGGAAGGTTAGGCGCCTTTTCCTCGTAGATGGTATTATGTCTTCTTGCAGGTGGTACAGCTCACTATTGTGTCTGATCCTGTATGCGCCATCCTCTTCTCGTATTAGTTCTAGTATTATCCTCAGGATTTTCCGTTCTTTAAGCTCTAATTTCCTGAGTGGACCTTTCCTGTTTATCAAGAGGCATTCGGAGGCATATAGTACGGAGGGTCTTACTACTAAGTTGTAATGTTTGAGTTTAAGTTTCTTGGAAAGATGTTTGGAGATGTAAATGCTCTTGCAGGAGTGGTAGACCCTCTCCAACTAGATACATCTGGTAGCTATAGCCGAAATCTCACTCTCGTTTGCTGAAATCCACTCTCCTAAATACTTAATATGACTGCTAGATTATATTATATTACTTATTCATTTAATGTGACTATAGAGAAATAAAAATAAATCTAGAACTTTGCTTATCTATTTCCTTTGCCTATTCTAACAAAATAGTGCGCTGTCAATGTAATAGGGGACCCATTATCCTAATGTGCCCAGGGCCCCCAATAGGTTAAAGAAAGCCCTGGTCCCCGCAGAAGTATTGTAACGTTGTAAACAAAAGCGTGCAATTTTGACTACTAAGTGGTACCAGCTGCTAAGGCGTAAATAAAAAGAATCCGTAATTCTACCCAGACTAAGAATTTAGGAATAAACATTTTTTGACTATTTTAGGTCACAAAAAGGCGCTATAAGAGTTTATTAGGTATCTTTTAGGCAGTAAAAATTTTAAACTAAAATTTAAAATAGGCAAAATAGGTTTTTTAAAACTAGTGTAAAACCATAGAGAATCATGTAAAACGGATTTATTTGCTTATCTTTATCGTCTGCCGATAAAGAAAAAAATAGGCAATTAGACAAATACCTAAAGTTCCGACCTTTAATTATTAATGATGGACGTTATTTGGTAAGTGTACGAAGATTTAAACTTTGATGTATGGTGTACAGGTGGAGTCGGCAAGCCCTTATTACGCATATTAATTGTATGAACGTCCGTTCTGAAGGTTATTTTGTTGTACAGATGCCTGGGTAATTTGCAGTACAGGATTTTTTAAAAAGACATGTAAGATGAAATTTTTCCATATTAATCCATTTGCATCGAATTTCCGTGGATATTTTTTGGCGAGGTCTTAGGCCATGTACAAATCGGATACACTTATTTTGTGCTCGTTGTATTCTGGCGCGGTCTGTATTATTAATGAAACTAGTATACACCGATTCAGGGTAACTAAACATTGACCAAACATAGGCAATCACTAAGTTTAAATGTAAGATATGCTTACATGAATGCAACACTTTCAATTTTAAATAAACACGCTTTAAAAGTGTTGATAGATGTGATGAACATTTTAAACTGTCATCCATTAATAGAAATTTTTTTAATTCATTTGTTATGTTCAGGTTTCTTTAATTGCCACATGTTTTCTTTTTGAGGCAAATACCATGATTTTAGTCTTGCTCGGGTTGATCGTGAGGGAATGTCCAGTGGTGAAATTAGCTATACTTCTCATGTAATCATCTATAAATCGTTCAGCGAGTTCAAGCTTATCAGAAGGGAAAGTATATATTAACTGTGCGTCGTCAGCATACTGATGATAAAGACCATTCTTTATTGATGCTCCGATATTTATAGTGTATAGAGTAAATAATGGTCCCAACACAGAACCCTGCGGTACCCCACCATTTACAAGAATACTTTCCGAGATATCATTTTGTTAGTAACCCTTTGACTTCTGCCCTGCAAACTTGCAAAACAATTTATAGTGTTTTTGGACATTCCTATATAGTGTGAAATACTAAGAAGCATACCATGATTGACCGTATTAAAGACTTTACTGAAGTCTATTGTGGCTATCAAAATCAACTACGTTCATTAGTACTGTAGTGGAGCGAGCTATGACCTTTTCTAAAACCGGATTGAGTCGACGGAAACATTTTATTTACTTAAGCTTAAGAAACTTCCTAACTTGCAGTTCTACCAATTTTTCAAGGATTTTTGGAAATGGTTGGCAGAATAGAAATGGGCCTTAGATGGGTAATTAATAGTATTTCCGGACGTATGGAAACATGCATATGTCCACCCAATTGCCAAAAACGCACGCCCTAAGCGTTTTTGGCAATTGGGTGGACATATGTTTCCATGCGTCTGGATATACGCTGCCTAGTAAGCAACTGTTAACTATATGAGTAATAATTGGAAGTATCTGAGGGAAACAAATTTTTGTCATGTTGATATTTATTCCATCAGAGCCCGTAGCAGAAAAGCTTCCAGTCTTGTCTTCTTGTCTTGCACTAGATTTTATATTGAGAATTATTTTGTGAATATCAGTTTCAGTTACGGGCTTTAGATTCAATAAATCTGACATTTCGCTTATAAAATAATATTGATAACTTAGAAGAGTATTTTCATCAACTTCATGAGCGAGTTGGTTAGCAGACCTTAGAAAATAGTTGTTTAGATCATCGGCACGACCCATTGATTCTAGCAGGCCTGGTTTAGTCTTTGGGCCGGTAGTGTTCATGTTCTTTAAACCTTCCCAAATAATCTTTTCATCCTCTATAGTTGTGATACTTTCGAAATACGCTCTTTTTTCTTGTCGCGTGGTAATTCTTGCAAGGTTTTGCAGATCCTTGAAAGATTTTCTCGCAGAAATACACCCAGTCTTATTATATTTAGTATGTGCGTCATTATTCATCTTATAATTTATTTTAAAATGTGGTGTAACCCTAGGTTTTTTTGGCAAACAGAATAATCTTTATTGTCATCTACAGTAAGAAATGATTATGACAGTTTAAAATAAACATAAATATTTCATTGATATTTTAAAGAATTTCTTGATGGGCAACAGTTGCAACAACTTCTTCTCCAATGTACTCGACGTAAAGTACCACATGCATTGCTAAAATCAACTCGATGTACCTAGCCGCTGTTAAACCTCCTCTCCCGTGGTCACGCACGCCCATAATGATGTAAGCAAGGTCGATTTGTGCTCCCATAGAAATTGCATCCCAGATCATGCAGGAACCACCTCCATAAGCAGACAGATCTTCAATGTAGCATTCTGCAAATCTCTCTCTCTTCAGTTATGTAATGAAGACCAACAGAGGCGCGTGCAAGAGGTAAACCACGTAAAAAGTGGCAACAATATATCAAGACTACATCATTATGGGATAATGAAATGACTGATATGGAGAGGAAGATGAAACGATTGCTATCTACACTATCTAGAGGAAGATGAAATGACTGATACGGAGAGGAAGATGAAATACCTGAATTGAAGAAGATGATGAAATGACTTATACTGAGGGGATAATGAAATGTCTGATATGAAGATGATAAAATGACTGATACAGAGAGGATAATAAAATGATATGATATGGCGAGGAAGATGAAATTACTAATATGAAGAAGACGATAAAATGACTGATGAAGAAATTCATTGCTATCTAGACTATCAACAGGAAGATAAAATGACTGATACGGACAGGAAGATGAAATGACTGATACGGACAGGAACATAAAATGCCTGAATTGAAGAAGATGATGAAATGACTTATACTGAGGGGATAATGAAATGACTGATATGAAGATGATAAAATGACTGATACAGAGAGCATAATAAAATGATTTGATATGGCGAGGAAGATGAAATTACTAATATGAAGAAGACGATAAAATGACTGATGATGAAATACATTGCTATCTAGACTATCAACGGGAAGATGAAATGACTGATACGGACAGGAAGATGAAATGACTGATACGGACAGGAATATAAAATGCCTGAATTGAAGAAGATGATGAAATGACTTATACTGAGGGGATAATGAAATGACTGATATGAAGATGATAAAATGACTGATTCAGAGAGCATAATAAAATGATTTGATATGGAGAGGAAGATGAAATTACTAATATGAAGAAGGTGATGAAATGACTGATGATGACACAGATTGCTATCTAGACTATCAAGAGGAAGATTAAATGACTGATACGGAGAGGAAGATGAAATGCCTGAATTGAAGAAGATAATGAAATGACTTATACTGAGGGGATAATGAAATGTCTGATATGAAGATGATAAAATGACTGATACAGAGAGGATAATAAAATGATATGATATGGCGAGGAAGATGAAATTACTAATATGAAGAAGACGATAAAATGACTGATGATGAAATACATTGCTATCTAGACTATCAACAGGAAGATGAAATGACTGATACGGACAGGAAGATGAAATGACTGATACGGACAGGAATATAAAATGCCTGAATTGAAGAAAATGATGAAATGACTTATACTGAGGGCATAATGAAATGACTGATATGAAGATGATAAAATGACTGATACAGAGAGCATAATAAAATGATATGATATGGAGAGGAAGATGAAATTACTAATATGAAGAAGATGATGAAATGACTGATATGAAGAAGATGATGAAATGACTGATGATGACACAGATTGCTATCTAGACTATCAAGAGGAAGATTAAATGACTGATACGGAGAGGAAGATGAAATGCCTGAATTGAAGAAGATGATGAAATGACTTATACTGAGGGGATAATGAAATGACTGATATGAATATGATAAAATGACTGATACAGAGAGCATAATAAAATGATATGATATGGAGAGGAAGATGAAATTACTAATATGAAGAAGACGATAAAATGACTGATGATGAAATACATTGCTATCTAGACTATCAACAGGAAGATGAAATGACTGATACGGACAGGAAGATGAAATGACTGATACGGACAGGAATATAAAATGCCTGAATTGAAGAAGATGATGAAATGACTTATACTGAGGGGATAATGAAATGTCTGATATGAAGATGATAAAATGACTGATACAGAGAGGATAATAAAATGATATGATATGGCGAGGAAGATGAAATTACTAATATGAAGAAGACGATAAAATGACTGACGATGAAATACATTGCTATCTAGACTATCAACAGGAAGTTGAAATGACTGATACGGACAGGAAGATGAAACGACTGATACGGACAGGAATATAAAATGCCTGAATTGAAGAAGATGATGAAATGACTTATACTGAGGGGATAATGAAATGACTGATATGAAGATGATAAAATGACTGATACAGAGAGCATAATAAAATGATATGATATGGAGAGGAAGATGAAATTACTAATATGAAGAAGATGATGAAATGACTGATGATGACACAGATTGCTATCTAGACTATCAAGAGGAAGATTAAATGACTGATACGGAGAGGAAGATGAAATGCCTGAATTGAAGAAGATGATGAAATGACTTATACTGAGGGGATAATGAAATGTCTGATATGAAGATGATAAAATGACTGATACAGAGAGGATAATAAAATGATATGATATGGCCAGGAAGATGAAATTACTGATATGAAGAAGACGATAAAATGACTGATGATGAAATACATTGCTATCTAGACTATCAACGGGAAGATGAAATGACTGATACGGACAGGAAGATGAAACGACTGATACGGACAGGAATATAAAATGCCTGAATTGGAGAAGATGATGAAATGACTTATACTGAGGGGATAATGAAATGTCTGATATGAATATGATAAAATGACTGATACAGAGAGCATAATAAAATTATATGATATGGCGAGGAAGATGAAATTACTAAGATGTAGAAGACGATAAAATGACTGATGATGAAATACATTGCTATTTAGACTATCAACAGGAAGATGAATTGACTGATACGGACAGGAAGATGAAATGACTGATACGGACAGGAATATAAAATGCCTGAATTGAAAATGATGAAATGACTTATACTGAGGGGATAATGAAATGTCTGATATGAAGATGATAAAATGACTGATACAGAGAGGATAATAAAATGATATGATATGGCCAGGAAGATGAAATTACTAATATGAAGAAGACGACAAAATGACTGATGATGAAATACATTGCTATCTAGACTATCAACAGGAAGATGAAATGACTGATACGGACAGGAAGATGAAACGACTGATACGGACAGGAATATAAAATGCCTGAATTGAAGAAGATGATGAAATGACTTATACTGAGGGGATAATGAAATGACTGATATGAAGATGATAAAATGACTGATACAGAGAGGATAATAAAATGATATGATATGGCGAGGAAGATGAAATTACTAATATGAAGAAGACGATAAAATGACTGATGATGAAATACATTGCTATTTAGACTATCAACAGGAAGATGGAATGACTGATACGGACAGGAAGATGAAATGACTGATACGGACAGGAATATAAAATGCCTGAATTGAAGAAGATGATGAAATGACTTATACTGAGGGGATAATGAAATGTCTGATATGAATATGATAAAATGACTGATACAGAGAGCATAATAAAATTATATGATATGGCGAGGAAGATGAAATTACTAAGATGTAGAAGGCGATAAAATGACTGATGATGAAATACATTGCTATTTAGACTATCAACAGGAAGATGAATTGACTGATACGGACAGGAAGATGAAATGACTGATACGGACATGAATATAAAATGCCTGAATTGAAGAAGATGATGAAATGACTTATACTGAGGGGATAATGAAATGTCTGATATGAAGATGATAAAATGACTGATACAGAGAGGATAATAAAATGATATGATATGGCGAGGAAGATGAAATTACTAATATGAAGAAGACGATAAAATGACTGATGATGAAATACATTGCTATCTAGACTATCAACAGGAAGATGAAATGACTGATACGGACAGGAAGATGAAATGACTGATACGGACAGGAATATAAAATGCCTGAATTGAAGAAGATGATGAAATGACTTATACTGAGGGGATAACGAAATGTCTGATATGAAGATGATAAAATGACTGATACAGAGAGGATAATAAAATGATATGATATGGCGAGGAAGATGAAATTACTAATATGAAGAAGACGATAAAATGACTGATGATGAAATACATTGCTATTTAGACTATCAACAGGAAGATGGAATGACTGATACGGACAGGAAGATGAAATGACTGATACGGACAGGAATATAAAATGCCTGAATTGAAGAAGATGATGAAATGACTTATACTGAGGGGATAATGAAATGTCTGATATGAATATGATAAAATGACTGATACAGAGAGCATAATAAAATTATATGATATGGCGAGGAAGATGAAATTACTAAGATGTAGAAGGCGATAAAATGACTGATGATGAAATACATTGCTATTTAGACTATCAACAGGAAGATGAATTGACTGATACGGACAGGAAGATGAAATGACTGATACGGACAGGAATATAAAATGCCTGAATTGAAGAAGATGATGAAATGACTTATACTGAGGGGATAATGAAATGACTGATATGAAGATGATAAAATGACTGATACAGAGAGGATAATAAAATGATATGATATGGCGAGGAAGATGAAATTACTAATATGAAGAAGACGATAAAATGACTGATGATGAAATACATTGCTATCTAGACTATCAACAGGAAGATGAAATGACTGATACGGACAGGAAGATGAAATGACTGATACGGACAGGAATATAAAATGCCTGAATTGAAGAAGATGATGAAATGACTTTTACTGAGGGGATAATGAAATGTCTGATATGAAGATGATAAAATGACTGATACAGAGAGGATAATAAAATGATATGATATGGCCAGGAAGATGAAATTACTAATATGAAGAAGACGATAAAATGACTGATGATGAAATACATTGCTATCTAGACTATCAACAGGAAGATGAAATGACTGATACGGACAGGAAGATGAAACGACTGATACGGAGAGGAAGATGAAATGCCTGAATTGAAGAAGATGATGAAATGACTTTTACTGAGGGGATAATGAAATGTCTGATATGAAGATGATAAAATGACTGATACAGAGAGGATAATAAAATGATATGATATGGCGAGGAAGATGAAATTACTAATATGAAGAAGACGATAAAATGACTGATGATGAAATATATTGCTATCTAGACTATCAACAGGAAGATGAAATGACTGATACGGACAGGAAGATGAAATGACTGATACGGACAGGAAAAATGCCTGAATTGAAGAAGATGATGAAATGACTTTTACTGAGGGGATAATGAAATGACTGATATGAAGATGATAA
Source organism: Phosphuga atrata (assembly GCA_944588485.1). Lineage (NCBI taxonomy): Eukaryota > Metazoa > Arthropoda > Insecta > Coleoptera > Silphidae > Phosphuga > Phosphuga atrata. Next base: position 63,580,895 of record OX155900.1, read on the forward strand.
AATGACTGATACAGAGAGCATAATAAAATGATATGATATGGAGAGGAAGATGAAATTACTAATATGAAGAAGATGATGAAATGACTGATATGAAGAAGATGATGAAATGACTGATGATGACACAGATTGCTATCTAGACTATCAAGAGGAAGATTAAATGACTGATACGGAGAGGAAGATGAAATGCCTGAATTCAAGAAGATGACGAAATGACTAATATTGAGGGGATAATGAAAGGACTGATATGAAGATGATAAAATAACTAATACAGAGAGGATAATAAAATGATATAATATGGAGAGGAAGATGAAATTACTAATATGAAGAAGATGATGAAATGACTGATGATGACACAGATTGCTATCTAGACTCAAGAGGAAGATTAAATGACTGATACGGAGAGGAAGATGAAATGCCTGAATTCAAGAAGATGACGAAATGACTAATATTGAGGGGATAATGAAAGGACTGATATGAAGATGATAAAATAACTGATACAGAGAGGATAATAAAATGATATGATATGGAGAGGAAGATGAAATTACTAATATGAAGAAGATGATGAAATGACTGATGATGACACAGATTGCTATCTAGACTATCAAGAGGAAGATTAAATGACTGATACGGAGAGGATAAAGAAATAGTAAAGCCTGAAGTAGCAGAAAAGAAAAAATGAATATGGATTTGAAAAGAATGTGGAAAGTAAGTAACAACCTCCAGCTGAATTCAATAATTGCGCTTTCATGTGATGATAGTTCAAGAACCGTAAAAAGTACTTAAAGAAGTTTTACAGAGGGGAAAATAGAAATGAGTGGATTTCTGGCAATGAAGAATGAGTACACTCCGAGAGAGAGGTACACCGGTACACTTTTCTTCTTCGGTCGCTAACATAGTGGCATATTCTAGTCTCAACTGAAAACAGAAGAGACTCCCATTGTTCCAACTTCCAATTTAAATGATCCCTTGCAAAAGGCAGCTTGACGATGAGCTAGAGTAAGTTTTTGACAAACTGCAGTTGTCTTAAGGGTCAAGTTACTGTTCTGTAGTCTTCGTCTTACTGTCCACTGACTAATAGTCACTCTTCGTACTTCAAGGAGCTGTTGTTGAAGAGCATTAAGGTGACGATTTCTTAATGTTGTTGATACAGTGAAGCGGTCATCTTATAAATCTGTTTCTGCCTGAACCAGGTCGTCTATGAAAAGATCCAGTCTCCCCATAAGGTTGGAACACTCACGAACCGCAGCGCGTGTCATATCCACTTGTCGAGGAACAGCTCGCTGGCAAAAACTTTTTACAGTGTGGTATGCATTAAACTAACACTCTTAAAAATCCAACAAACCATGTAAAACTCTGACAAGTTTGTTATTCAGGTTATAACCACCTCATAAATACGTTCGTTTTTCTTTACCGTTTGCTACGCTTATAAACAGGTTCAGTATGCATTAAACTATCACTCTTGAAAATCGAACAAATTATGAAAAACTCTCACAAGTTTGTTATTCTCGTTTTAATCACCTCATAAATACGTTCGTTTTTTCATAAACAGGTTCAGTATGCATTAAACTAACACTCTTGAAAATCAAACAAATTATGAAAAACTCTCATAAGTTTGTTATTCTCGTTTTAACCGCCTCATAAATACGTTCGTTTTTCTTTACCGTTTGCTACACTTACAAGCAGGTTCAGTATGCATTAAACTAACACTCTTGAAAATCAAACAAATTATGAAAAACTCTGACAAGTTTGTTATTCTCGTTTTAACCACCTCATAAATACGTTCGTTTTTCTTTACCGGTTGCTACACTTACAAGCAGGTTCAGTATGAATTAAACTAACACTCTTGAAAATCAAACAAATTATGAAAAACTCACAAGTTTGTTATTCTCGTTTTAACCGCCTCATAAATACGTTCGTTTTTCTTTACCGTTTGCTACGCTTATAAACAGGTTCAGTATGCATTAAACTATCACTCTTGAAAATCGAACAAATTATGAAAATCTCTCACAAGTTTGTTATTCTCGTTTTAACCGCCTCATAAATACGTTCGTTTTTCTTTACCGGTTGCTACGCTTACAAGCAGGTTCAGTATGCATTAAACTAACACTCTTGAAAATCAAACAAATTATGAAAAACTCTCACAAGTTTGTTATTCTCGTTTTAACCGCCTCATAAATACGTTCGTTTTTCTTTTCCGTTTGCTACGCTTACAAGCAGGTTCAGTATGCATTAAACTAACACTCTTGAAAATCAAACAAATTATGAAAAACTCTTACAAGTTTGTTATTCTCGTTTTAACCGCCTCATAAATACGTTCGTTTTTCTTTACCGGTTGCTACACTTACAAGCAGGTTCAGTATGCATTAAACTAACACTCTTGAAAATCAAACAAATTATGAAAACCTCTCACAAGTTTGTTATTCTCGTTTTAACCGCCTCATAAATACGTTCGTTTTTCTTTACCGGTTGCTACGCTTACAAGCAGGTTCAGTATGCATTAAACTAACACTCTTGAAAATCAAACAAATTATGAAAAACTCTCACAAGTTTGTTATTCTCGTTTTAACCGCCTCATAAATACGTTCGTTTTTCTTTACCGGTTGCTACGCTTACAAGCAGGTTCAGTATGCATTAAACTAGCACTCTTGAAAATCAAACAAATTATGAAAAACTCTCACAAGTTTGTTATTCTCGTTTTAACCGCCTCATAAATACGTTCGTTTTTCTTTTCCGTTTGCTACGCTTACAAGCAGGTTCAGTATGCATTAAACTAACACTCTTGAAAATCAAACAAATTATGAAAAACTCTCACAAGTTTGTTATTCTCGTTTTAACCGCCTCATAAATACGTTCGTTTTTCTTTAATGGTTGCTACGCTTATAAACAATAAGCATTCTTGATTGACGGCATATTTCTTTATTTCGTCTCATAAATAGTTTATAAGAAAAAAATAGTTAAAAGTCAAAAGTTTACAGTGGCTCGATTTCTATGCACGCAAGTTTATAATAAAATGGGCAACAGTTATTAGACCGATCTATCCTATTGTATTGATTGATTTATTGTAAGTGAGTTTATATTCGCAGCTTATAGTTAGTACCTTGACACCTTGGGGTAAATAAGGTTATTGATGAATAATAATAACACAATAAAAGAAATTCCTTTACATTTTCAACAAATTTTGTTTTTTCTTTTTATAAATATTTGTAAATTCTTGGATTTCTCACAGGCTAAACAAACGTCCAAGTTCTTACTTTGAATTGATATTTACATTATATATATATATATATATATATATATATATATATATATATATATATATATATATATATATATATATATATAAATAAATAAATAGATATAATCCCAAGTAGAAAATTGAGTTTGGCGTCGGTCGTGCAAACATTGTAGAATAAATGTGTGTTTGTTTAAACGCATTTTTTGCACCTCAAGGGCGCTAATCTAAACTTAGCTTTGTTGGAGCAGCCTAAATCGTTTATTGCAAGACTGATTTTGAAACTGGGATTTGTTAAAAATACAACATTTGGTAAATACACTCGTCTTCTTGCTGGTCTTTCAACAAGAGCGCGTCAATTTTAAATTAAACAAAATATAGTTGTATGTGAGATATGTTGGATTTTTGTATTATTTCTAAACCACATTCGATGCCATTATGTTTAAAAAATCACAACATGCAAACGGCCTCCACAGCTGCGTTTGCATGCTCCATCCGCGCGGCCCAATTTTGGATGACTTTTTCGATCGAATCGAATCGATCGATTAATAGTGTTCTCCAATTGTGCAAGAATTGTTGGTTTATTGGCGCAGACCTTTTTTAATTTGCTCGATCCGCGCGGCCCAGTTTTGGATGACTTACTTCTTCAGTCGGGCTGGATTTCCGCAATCGATCGATTAATGTTGTTCTCCAATTGTTGATTTATTGGCAAAGACCAGCGACTTAACGTAGCCCCAAAGAGAAAAGTCTAATGGCTCGCGTACACCTAATCCGTCATCGGCCGAAGTTTGCTTGGGCGACGACGGCCAAACTCGGACGATTGAATCAAACACTTGTAAAATAATGAGAGCGCGTACACAAATCGTCGGACGATGACGGTCGTGTTTGTGTACGCGCTCTCATTCTTCTACAAGTGTTTGGTTCAATCATCCGAGTTTGGCCGTCGTCGCCAAGCTAACTTCGGCCGATGACGGATTAGGTGTACGCGAGCCATTAGACTTTTAACACTTGCCACTGTTAACACTGTTTACAGTGATCTTTTTCATCTTTTAGTTGTTGTAGGTCCAGTGTCTTCTTGAAGCTCTTTCTTTTAGGTTTGACAAGGCGTAAAATGATGTTGGCACACACTGGGTTGTAAACTGATGCGATGTCGGCACCTGGCATTGTAGTAACTTTGGTGACAGAGTTGAATAACAAACGTAGCTGAATAACAACACAGCATTTCCAAACTGAACCACAATTGAATGTCAAAGTCGACGCGTGACAGTTGAAAGACCCTATATATTTCGTAACGTATATCTAATGGTGGCCATACACGATACTGCCTATCGCCCAATCGGTGTGACGCTGACGATTGTATCAATTTGAACTGAGCTGTGAAATGGCATGGCAGTTATACCTGACTGAAGAATCGAAATTCAATTCGTTTCGCACATCAAGGCGTTTGGAATATGTAGGGTGGTCGCCATCATCAGTTCAGTTGAGTCGAGATGAACGCGCGCTCTCTCAACATGCTCGTTAAACATGCGCGCATCTCAACAATGGCGCGCGCTCTCTCTCAACATGCCCTTACTTCTTTTTTCTTTACTTTGTCATAAGTAAAATGCTCAAGACAGCTAAAAAAACATCGTCCTCTATCACGGGTGATGCTAAAACATCGTCGTCCGTCACTGGAGATGCCATGGCTTCAATTGAACGTCGCTGCCGATTGGACAGTTTAAATTGATCGTGTGTGGTGTATATGGTCGAACTGCAAATTGGAGCAAGCCTGCAGCGTCATGCGATTGGACGATAGGCAGTATCGTATATGGCCACCCTTAGATTACATTCGATATCATTTATTTGGTTGCGATTCTTCATGGTAGCTTCTTGGCGATTCTACATGGTAGAGAAAGTGAAATATTTTTAATTGGAAAAATGATTAATTTTAAAAGCTATTTAGCCTATCTTGACTATTTCCCGGTTTAATAAAGAGCGTACAAACTAAATTCCAGCTGGATAGTAAATAAAGGTTTGCATTTGTACAAAAAAATGTTTCCACGCACGCATTGCTTCGATAATGCGATTCATATCCGAAATATTCACCCCTTGTTTACCTTTTCAGCCAACTGCCGTCGTTATACGAACATTTTCAAATATTTTTTGTTCCAATCTCCCACCAAAAAAACCCGCCCGAATATCGAATATCAAATAAATAAAAGTTTACTTGTCAATAAAATTATTTTGTTTTGAAAATAAAAGTTCATTTAAATAACGCTCAAGGTTCAATCGAGATGAATCTATTCAGTATTTTTTTTTCTATTTAGCTTAAAGGTTGCGTGATTATTTATTTGCGAAGCGATTTTTTTGCGTTTCAACAGTGAAAAACTGACGAGAATAAAAGTCCATTGCGTCGTGTAAGACATTTAAAGGTTCGACACGAAATCGAAATTACGCAGATTTTATTTCGGAACGATTTAGTGGAGAGTTTGTGTGTTTAATAAATTCGCGAGCTTGAAAGTGAAATCGAATCCGCGAACGTTCTTGATCGAGTTAAATGGACGCGCAGATAAAACCCAATTGAAAAACTCGAGGGCTTGAAACGTCCGAAAATAAACCGGCGATCAAAATATTTTTACCAAGCTAACAGCACCAAAGTCATTTTATTCGAAGCAATAATTTAAAAAAATATTTTGCAGAGCAATGGAGCGCAGCATATCTTGCAATTTTACACGATACTCACAATAGAATATGGCTCTAAAAGCGCCATAACACAATATCACCAAACCGAACCACAATTAAATGTCAAAGTCGACGCGTGACAGTTGAAACACCCTATATATTTCGTAACGTATATCTAATGTTGGCCATACACGATACTGCCTATCGCCCAATCGGTATGACGCTGACGATTGTATCAATTTGAACTGACCTGTGAAATGGCATGGCAGTTATACCTGACTGAAGAATCGAAATTCAATTCGTTTCGCTTGATCAAGGCGATTGGAATGTGTAGGGCGGTCGCGATCATCAGTTCAGTTGAATCGAGATGAACTCTCTCTCAACATGCTCGTTAAACATGCGCGCATCTCAACAATGGTTCGCGCTCTCTCTCAACATGCCCTTACTTCTTTTTTCTTTACTTTCTCATAAGTAAAATGCTCAAGACAGCTAAAAAAACTGTGTCCTCTATCACGGGTGATGCTAAAAGAGCCATAACAATCTCATCTTGCAAATCTTGTAATTTTACACACTACAAAACACAATATGGCGCTAAAAGAGCCATAACGATCTCATCTTGCAAATCTTTGTAATTTTACACAATATGGCACTAAAAGAGCCATAACAATCTCATCTTGCAAATCTTGTAATTTTACACACTACAAAACACAATATGGCGCTAAAAGAGCCATAACGATCTCATCTTGCAAATCTTTGTAATTTTACACAATATGGCACTAAAAGAGCCATAACAATCTCATCTTGCAAATCTTGTAATTTTACACACTACAAAACACAATATGGCGCTAAAAGAGCCATAACGATCTCATCTTGCAAATCTTTGTAATTTTACACAATATGGCGCTAAAAGAGCCATAACAATCTCATCTTGCAAATCTTTGTAATTTTACACAATATGGCACTAAAAGAGCCATAACAATCTCATCTTGCAAATCTTGTAATTTTACACACTACACAACACAATATGTCGCTAAAAGAGCCATAACGATCTCATCTTGCAAATCTTTGTAATTTTACACACTACACAACACAATATGTCGCTAAAAGAGCCATAACGATCTCATCTTGCAAATCTTTGTAATTTTACACAATATGGCGCTAAAAGAGCCATAACAATCTCATCTTGCAAATCTTTGTAATTTTACACAATATGGCGCTAAAAGAGCAACAATCTCATCTTGCAAATCTTGTAATTTTACACACTACACAACACAATATGTCGCTAAAAGAGCCATAACGATCTCATCTTGCAAATCTTTGTAATTTTACACAATATGGCGCTAAAAGAGCCATAACAATCTCATCTTGCAAATCTTTGTAATTTTACACAATATGGCGCTAAAAGAGCAACAATCTCATCTTGCAAATCTTGTAATTTTACACACTACACAACACAATATGTCGCTAAAAGAGCCATAACGATCTCATCTTGCAAATCTTTGTAATTTTACACAATATGGCGCTAAAAGAGCCATAACAATCTCATCTTGCAAATCTTGTAATTTTACACATTACACAGCACAATATGGCGCTAAAAGAGCCATAACAATCTCATCTTGCAAATCTTATAATTTTACACAATATGGCGCTAAAGGAGCCATAACAATGTCAGCTTGCAAATCTTGTAATTTTACACAATATGGCGCTAAAAGAGCCATAACAATCTCATCTTCCAAATCTTTGCAATTTTACACAATATGGTGCTAAAAGAGCCATAACAATCTGATCTTGCAAATCTTGTAATTTTACACACTACACAACACAATATGGCGCTAAAAGAGCCATAACGATCTCATCTTGCAAATCTTTGTAATTTTACACAATATGGCGCTAAAAGAGCCATAACAATCTCATCTGGCAAATCTTGTAATTTTACACACTACACAACACAATATGTCGCTAAAAGAGCCATAACGATCTCATCTTGCAAATCTTTGTAATTTTACACAATATGGCGCTAAAAGAGCCATAACAATCTCATCTTGCAAATCTTGTAATTTTACACACTACACAGCACAATATGGCGCTAAAAGAGCCATAACAATCTCATCTTGCAAATCTTATAATTTTACACAATATGGCGCTAAAAGAGCCATAACAATGTCAGCTTGCAAATCTTGTAATTTTACACACTACACAACACAATATGTCGCTAAAAGAGCCATAACGATCTCATCTTGCAAATCTTTGTAATTTTACACAATATGGCGCTAAAAGAGCCATAACAATCTCATCTTGCAAATCTTGTAATTTTACACATTTCACAGCACAATATGGCGCTAAAGGAGCCATAACAATCTCATCTTGCAAATCTTATAATTTTACACAATATGGCGCTAAAAGAGCCATAACAATGTCAGCTTGCAAATCTTGTAATTTTACACAATATGGCGCTAAAAGAGCCATAACAATCTCATCTTCCAAATCTTTGCAATTTTACACAATATGGTGCTAAAAGAGCCATAACAATCTGATCTTGCAAATCTTGTAATTTTACACACTACACAACACAATATGGCGCTAAAAAAGCCATAACGATCTCATCTTGCAAATCTTTGTAATTTTACACAATATGGCGCTAAAAGAGCCATAACAATCTCATCTTGCAAATCTTTGTAATTTTACACAATATGGCGCGAAAAGAGCCATAACAATCTCATCTTGCAAATCTTTGTAATTTTACACAATATGGCACTAAAAGAGCCATAACAATCTCATCTTGCAAATCTTGTAATTTTACACACTACACAACACAATATGTCGCTAAAAGAGCCATAACGATCTCATCTTGCAAATCTTTGTAATTTTACACAATATGGCGCTAAAAGAGCCATAACAATCTCATCTTGCAAATCTTGTAATTTTACACACTACACAGCACAATATGGCGCTAAAAGAGCCATAACAATCTCATCTCGCAAATCTTATAATTTTACACAATATGGCGCTAAAAGAGCCATAACAATGTCAGCTTGCAAATCTTGTAATTTTACACAATATGGCGCTAAAAGAGCCATAACAATCTCATCTTGCAAATCTTTGCAATTTTACACAATATGGTGCTAAAAGAGCCATAACAATCTGATCTTGCAAATCTTGTAATTTTACACACTACACAACACAATATGGCGCTAAAAGAGCAATAACGATCTCATCTTGCAAATCTTTGTAATTTTACACAATATGGCGCTAAAAGAGCCATAACAATCTCATCTTGCAAATCTTTGTAATTTTACACAATATGGCACTAAAAGAGCCATAACAATCTCATCTTGCAAATCTTGTAATTTTACACACTACACAACACAATATGTCGCTAAAAGAGCCATAACGATCTCATCTTGCAAATCTTTGTAATTTTACACAATATGGCGCTAAAAGAGCCATAACAATCTCATCTTGCAAATCTTTGCAATTTTACACAATATGGTGCTAAAAGAGCCATAACAATCTGATCTTGCAAATCTTGTAATTTTACACACTACACAACACAATATGGCGCTAAAAGAGCAATAACGATCTCATCTTGCAAATCTTTGTAATTTTACACAATATGGCGCTAAAAGAGCCATAACAATCTCATCTTGCAAATCTTTGTAATTTTACACAATATGGCGCTAAAAGAGCCATAACAATCTCATCTTGCAAATCTTTGTAATTTTACACAACATGGCACTAAAAGAGCCATAACAATCTCATCTTGCAAATCTTGTAATTTTACACACTACACAACACAATATGTCGCTAAAAGAGCCATAACGATCTCATCTTGCAAATCTTTGTAATTTTACACAATATGGCGCTAAAAGAGCCATAACAATCTCATCTTGCAAATCTTGTAATTTTACACACTACACAGCACAATATGGCGCTAAAAGAGCCATAACAATCTCATCTTGCAAATCTTATAATTTTACACAATATGGCGCTAAAAGAGCCATAACAATGTCAGCTTGCAAATCTTGTAATTTTACACAATATGGCGCTAAAAGAGCCATAACAATCTCAACTTGCAAATCTTTGCAATTTTACACAATATGGTGCTAAAAGAGCCATAACAATCTGATCTTGCAAATCTTGTAATTTTACACACTACACAACACAATATGGCGCTAAAAGAGCCATAACGATCTCATCTTGCAAATCTTTGTAATTTTACACAATATGGCGCTAAAAGAGCCATAACAATCTCATCTTGTAAATCTTTGTAATTTTACACAATATGGCGCTAAAAGAGCCATAACAATCTCATCTTGCAAATCTTTGTAATTTTACACAATATGGCACTAAAAGAGCCATAACAATCTCATCTTGCAAATCTTGTAATTTTACACACTACACAACACAATATGTCGCTAAAAGAGCCATAACGATCTCATCTTGCAAATCTTTGTAATTTTACACAATATGGCGCTAAAAGAGCCATAACAATCTCATCTTGCAAATCTTGTAATTTTACACATTACACAGCACAATATGGCGCTAAAAGAGCCATAACAATCTCATCTTGCAAATCTTATAATTTTACACAATATGGCGCTAAAAGAGCCATAACAATGTCAGCTTGCAAATCTTGTAATTTTACACAATATGGCGCTAAAAGAGCCATAACAATCTCATCTTCCAAATCTTTGCAATTTTACACAATATGGTGCTAAAAGAGCCATAACAATCTGATCTTGCAAATCTTGTAATTTTACACACTACACAACACAATATGTCGCTAAAAGAGCCATAACGATCTCATCTTGCAAATCTTTGTAATTTTACACAATATGGCGCTAAAAGAGCCATAACAATCTCATCTTGCAAATCTTGTAATTTTACACACTACACAGCACAATATGGCGCTAAAAGAGCCATAACAATCTCATCTTGCAAATCTTATAATTTTACACAATATGGCGCTAAAAGAGCCATAACAATGTCAGCTTGCAAATCTTGTAATTTTACACACTGCACAACACAATATGTCGCTAAAAGAGCCATAACGATCTCATCTTGCAAATCTTTGTAATTTTACACAATATGGCGCTAAAAGAGCCATAACAATCTCATCTTGCAAATCTTGTAATTTTACACATTTCACAGCACAATATGGCGCTAAAGGAGCCATAACAATCTCATCTTGCAAATCTTATAATTTTACACAATATGGCGCTAAAAGAGCCATAACAATGTCAGCTTGCAAATCTTGTAATTTTACACAATATGGCGCTAAAAGAGCCATAACAATCTCATCTTCCAAATCTTTGCAATTTTACACAATATGGTGCTAAAAGAGCCATAACAATCTGATCTTGCAAATCTTGTAATTTTACACACTACACAACACAATATGGCGCTAAAAAAGCCATAACGATCTCATCTTGCAAATCTTTGTAATTTTACACAATATGGCGCTAAAAGAGCCATAACAATCTCATCTTGCAAATCTTTGTAATTTTACACAATATGGCGCTAAAAGAGCCATAACAATCTCATCTTGCAAATCTTTGTAATTTTACACAATATGGCACTAAAAGAGCCATAACAATCTCATCTTGCAAATCTTGTAATTTTACACACTACACAACACAATATGTCGCTAAAAGAGCCATAACGATCTCATCTTGCAAATCTTTGTAATTTTACACAATATGGCGCTAAAAGAGCCATAACAATCTCATCTTGCAAATCTTGTAATTTTACACACTACACAGCACAATATGGCGCTAAAAGAGCCATAACAATCTCATCTCGCAAATCTTATAATTTTACACAATATGGCGCTAAAAGAGCCATAACAATGTCAGCTTGCAAATCTTGTAATTTTACACAATATGGCGCTAAAAGAGCCATAACAATCTCATCTTGCAAATCTTTGCAATTTTACACAATATGGTGCTAAAAGAGCCATAACAATCTGATCTTGCAAATCTTGTAATTTTACACACTACACAACACAATATGGCGCTAAAAGAGCAATAACGATCTCATCTTGCAAATCTTTGTAATTTTACACAATATGGCGCTAAAAGAGCCATAACAATCTCATCTTGCAAATCTTTGTAATTTTACACAATATGGCACTAAAAGAGCCATAACAATCTCATCTTGCAAATCTTGTAATTTTACACACTACACAACACAATATGTCGCTAAAAGAGCCATAACGATCTCATCTTGCAAATCTTTGTAATTTTACACAATATGGCGCTAAAAGAGCCATAACAATCTCATCTTGCAAATCTTTGCAATTTTACACAATATGGTGCTAAAAGAGCCATAACAATCTGATCTTGCAAATCTTGTAATTTTACACACTACACAACACAATATGGCGCTAAAAGAGCAATAACGATCTCATCTTGCAAATCTTTGTAATTTTACACAATATGGCGCTAAAAGAGCCATAACAATCTCATCTTGCAAATCTTTGTAATTTTACACAATATGGCGCTAAAAGAGCCATAACAATCTCATCTTGCAAATCTTTGTAATTTTACACAACATGGCACTAAAAGAGCCATAACAATCTCATCTTGCAAATCTTGTAATTTTACACACTACACAACACAATATGTCGCTAAAAGAGCCATAACGATCTCATCTTGCAAATCTTTGTAATTTTACACAATATGACGCTAAAAGAGCCATAACAATCTCATCTTGCAAATCTTGTAATTTTACACACTACACAACACAATATGGCGCTAAAAGAGCCATAACAATCTCATCTTGCAAATCTTTGCAATTTTACACAATATGGTGCTAAAAGAGCCATAACAATCAGATCTTGCAAATCTTGTAATTTTACACAATACACAACACGCCAATATGGCGCTAAAACAGCCATAACAATCCCATCTTGCAAATATTTGTTATTTTTCACAATACACAGAACGCAATATGGCGCCATAACAATAAAGCTAAAAGAGCCATAACAATCGTATCTCGTATCATAACTTCGCCGATTAGAAATTTTAGAAATCTAATTAGGTTTCTTAGGATCGAAGTAGGCAGCGCCGAATTCCGTGTTTGGCCCAAATTAGTAAACCGCAGAAGGCGCTCATCATATTTATAATCTTCCTGCGTAATTAGGAGAGCCTGATGTGATATACATTAGGAAGCCACACTTACAAGTTATCATCCCAACGTAGTCTAATCCGAGTTCGGTTTCCTCTTTAGGCAGCAGTTTCAGTCTCAGAAACCATACTCGGATGTGACGAGCCCATCTTAATCTGGCCCAAATATGGCGCTAAAAGCACCATAACAAACATGTCTTGCATATCTTTCCCGATTAGAAATTTTAGTAATCAGACATAGCCAAATCAGACATAGCCAACATAGCCATAGACCAAACCAAAATTGGGCCAGACACAAGCCAGATAGCCTTGTTTAGCCCAAATGAGGCAACCGCTGAAAACTCTCATCATATTTGTAAACTCCTCATCTAATTAGGAAAGCTTGATGTGGACACATTAGGAAGCCGCATTTGCATGTTATCGCCCTAATCTAGTCCGGTACGAGTTCGGCTCCCTCTTTAGGCAGAAGTTTGGAAACCAGACTCGGATGTAACGATCCCAACCTAATCCTGGCTCAAATTCGGTTTCCTCTCAAGGCGAGAGCTTGGAAACCACATTCGCATGTGACGATCCCGACCTAATATGTCCGGACTTTTGAGGCAGCAGTTCGGAAACTAAACCTGCACGCATAAACTGTAACCTAACGTGGGTCGCAATTTGTCTTGTGTTTTTGGTGCAAGTGTGAATTTATGTAATTCCAATTGTACGAACAGAATGCAGTGTTCTTACTCTTTTAGTTGACAGGTTGTTTTCTAACGTTTGACAAAATTACAAGACATGCAAATGTTATAAAGATTTCATTAAAACATATTAGTAACTAGTACGCTCATTAAATGCGTTATTTACATGAATTATGAAAAAGTAAGTCACATTGTTTTAAAAGAATTTGATAGAACCATAAAGACATTAACTTAAAGCAAATTTTAAAAATATTAAAAACTAGTAACTTTACTTTCTTTATCTACGACCACTATTGTAAATGCCCATTATTTTAAGGTTAGTAAACTATGTAAATACATCATAACACACACATATGTAACAGTCCGCGATTAATGATAAGTTATGTTTGATAACACACACGTGCGTTTGGTTTACGATTCGTTGATTGGTTGAGAGCTGCTACTATTGTTAAATATAGGGTTAAACTGGAGTGCTCATAGATATAGGCAAGCAAATCTACGCATTTTGCGGATGAAAGACACATAGATGTAGGAAAAATAAATTTGAATATAAAAATTGTTTAAACTTTTGATTTTTTTTTCTCATTTCGGGTCGAGAGGTCACGCTGCCGCGCGACATTTGGTCTTGATTTATCTGCTCTTAATATAACCAAGATCAAATGTGTAGCTACAGTGGCGTTTTTCACGCTCCACTGGAGGTTTTATGTTTTTACTGGGGGGCTCTGAACGTATTCACATAGAAGCTGTCATTCATTGAGTATTTTCACGTTTAAATCTAACGAAAATTACAAATATGTCCTAAATAATAAGGTATGTAACCATTAAGAATGTATTTCTTTTCATTTATATCAAGTTAAATAATGTCGAGTAGCAGTTACATATGAAAATACAACTGTTTGTTTATTATAATGTTAAATAATGTAATACCTAATAAGAAATAAATTTGTTACATCAAACATATTTTTCTTATTAATCAGAAACAAATTAGTGTGGTCGTAGATAAAGTATAGTACATAACTCGAGTTGTAAGGCAACTAAATATGAGCGGAACAGTTACGCACGACCCGCCTAGCAGAGAGTGCGTAACTGTTCCATTCGTACGTAATATGCTTCATACAACTCTCGTTACGTAATATACTATGAAATGAACCAGTAAAATATAAGCATAGTCAAGTTTAGTAAGAATGTAAGAAATAGTCTCTTGGAAGTAGTAAAAGTTTATAGATGTGTAATGAAACTCAATGTGATATGCTGCTGGAATTCCAAAGATATATTTAAGTTAGGCCGCGGCACAGACTTTCCTAATAGCAACCGATTTTGGAATACCCATCTTTGGTAAACCTTTGTTTGTTCTTATAAGGTTAAAGTCAGGAATACCAAAGATAGATCTAAGTTAGGCCATGCCATAGTCGGCACGAGTGGTGTGGTGGTGACACTCGTGGTCTCGTGTTAGAGCGCTACTAACTAACAAGTCTGGAGGTCCCGAGCTCTATCCCCAGTGTCGGCTGCATTTGTACCAGAAGACAAATGTGTAATTAGCACAATTTATAATAACATCTAGGTTTCTGGGCCTATAAGTGAAAATATGCCATAGTCGGCACGAGTGGTGTAGTGGTGACACTCGTGGTCACGTGTTAGAGCGCTACTAACTAACAAGTCTGGAAGTCCCGAGTTCTATCCCCAGTGTCGGCTGCATTTGTACCAGAAGGCAAATGTGTAATTAGCACAATTTATAATAACATCTAGGTTTCTGGGCCTATAAGTGAAAAATGTGGGCAAAATACAATAGGCCACTGGGCCGCAGTGTTAATACTTGGTATCCACATTGGACCAAACTTATTATCCATATAAGTTTGAAGTCAGGTATTGCAAAGACATACCTAAGTTAAGCCAATCGCTTGAGTTTCCTCATAACAATCTAGTTTGGAATTGTTACGGCATACCGTGTTTCGGCTTTCCTAATTAGGACGGGACAAGTTTAGAATTAGGCTTGCCATTATGCGGAAGGCGATATTAGGCCGAATTGATCTTTTGGCGTTCATCATTGTTTCCTAGTCGGGTTGTAATTTTTGACACACAACATATCACGCCTAAAGTGCAATAACAATCGTATCTTGCATGTCTTGTGCTTTTAAATAATACACACAACACAATATAGCGCTAAAAGCGACATAACAATCTATCTTACATAATACACACAATCCAAAGTGGCGATAATATTTGCATCTTGCGCATCGTGCAATTTTACACACAAGCGACATAACAGACTGCCAAATCTATAGGTGCCTAATAAGACTTGTACTGATATACGCAGCCGAGACCTGGACCCTAACAAAGAAGGAAGAAAGAATTTTAGGACGTTTGGAAAGAAGGATTCTAAGACACATATATAAAGGCGTACAGGAAAACAGAGAATGGAGACGGCGATAAAAGCATGAGCTGTACCACCTATACAAGGGCTGTCCAACCAGTCAATCGCGATCTACCAGTCGATCGCGGCGCGATTTTGAGCCGGTTTTTACTTTTCTCACGCTTCTATACACTTATCTACTTAAAAATACATTTCGATAAATATAAAGTATAAATCATGTTGCTACATGGACCTCAAGACCGCATTCCCACCAGTACAACAGCTTTTGTTGACTGCCGATGTACAAGAAACCCTACTCAATTCAACCCTAACAAAATGATTCTCGAAATTGAAGTTCTTGAAAAACAATTTCAGATAGGATTTGAGGGTTTTGTTAAAATTGAAAATATTGCACCATTTTTTTTAAATGTGTTTCAAATAGACATCAACATAGAAGCAATTCCATCCAACATTCCAACATGTCAATATTTGAAGCAAATCAGGATATACTAGAATTGGAAATAAGCAAACTTCGAAATAATTTGTATTTGAAATTTTGCTTTGGACGGCCCTTCGGCAGTCCTTCTTCATCCATTCTTATGACATGGCCTGCCCATCGTAACCTCTGTATCTTTGTCCTGCAAGGCCTTGTACAGCTCGTTATGTGCGAGAGCGAAGTATGCTCCGTTTGCCGCTGTGGTTCTGGCTCTTAATTCTGCTTTTTCGCTTCCGTTGTTTTCTAGGGTCACCTCTAGATAGCAGAAGCTGCTGACTTGGTCTAAGTTGTCTTGTGTTGTTATCGCCATTGTCGTTGTTCTTGCCTGCGTTAGCACTTTTGTCTTTGTTACGTTAATTTTCACCCCTTTTCATGTCCCTGGCTGCTTTCTTCAGAAGGGTGTACGCTTCTTCTGCTGCGGCTTTGGTACGACTATGATGTCGATCTCGTCGGCATATGCCACTACCTGAACAGTTTTGTAAGTAAGTAAGTTGTTTCTGCAGATGACGGTTTTTCTGACTACCCGTTCTAGCGCCAGGTAGAAGAGGGTCGGTGCTAATCCATCTCCCTGCTTCAGTCCCTGTGCGTATGTGAATTTTTCGGTTAGTTGTCCTGTACGCGCACTTTTGCCGGACACTTTTCCATGGTCATGCATACAAGTCTTGACAGTTTCGCTGGAATGCTGAGTTTCTTAAGCATCGTGTACAACTTTGGGCAGTTGACCGAGTCGCAAGCTTGTGCTCCCATGCTTTTTCGAGCATTACTTTTACGGTCAATAGCTGATCAAGTGTGGACCTGCCTGGTCTCAACCCAGCTTGATATTCCCCAATCAGTTGTTTGCACAACGGTTTCATTCTGTTGTTTATGATGGTGGTCAAGATTTTGTATGGCCTGCTTAATAGTGAGATACCCCTGTTATTTTCTCATTCTGTGCATTCCATGGCCCGAGACCCCCGGTGGCCCGCTACGGGTTTTGGTCGATTTTGGCAATATATATAATTTCAATATATACAAAAAAGTAGATCGCCACTACAAAAAGTGAACCGCCCTGACCTATACGAACACCCGTATGTAGTTCGTACTATAAAAATAGCTAGATTAAGATGGATAGGACATATCGAATGAAGGATTCAGAGCCAGCAAAACTTATTACACTATAAAGACCAGTAGAGAAAAGGACACGGGGCGGGCCAAAAACAAGATACCTGGACCAAGAAATAGCAATGAGGGTGACCGGATGGAAAACTAATTCCCGGAATAGATTGGAATGGCAACAAAATCTACAGGAGTCTAAGACCCATAATGACTTGTGGAGCCAAAGCTGATGATGCTGACATAACAGTCGCACATCTAGCAATTCTGCTTACTGTTATTTACTTAACTTCGATTAATCTTCATATTTATTCACCATCTATCGATTTATTATTAATTTGAAAGGCTCAACACCCTCAAAATCAACTCATACCAATCCCCATTCTATATTAAATGTTATATGTGCTTAATATATTTCATTATCACAATAAACATAAATTGTTATCCAAGGACACAAACTAGAATAATGATACAAATAATAGGTTTTATTTATAAACGGGACGAGGAAGTAAAAAGCAATTGGTTTGGTATGATATTGGTGGAAGAGCTAGTCTAGTTGGTTACAGGAACAACGGAAGGAGGAAAAAAGGCTATAAATAGTTTATTGGTTTAATAAAATTTGTTGCTGGACGGCAATAAGTTTCTATTATCACAATAAAAGCTCGGGTTTTATTTGCCGCAGACACCGGGAAAAACTCGGGGAATATATTTTTAGATTTTAACTAGTTTCATTGGTAAATAAACGGTACCTAATTAGATTGACCAAATAAAGACGAACGAATGGTTCATATTGATACCTATCTAAACTTCTGTAGTTCCATCTATTCGCTCAATCAAGTCTAGATAGAACAATAAAGTATAGTACATAACTCGAGTTGTAAGACAACTACATACGAGCGGAACAGTTACGCACGACCCGCCTAGCGGAGAGTGCGTAAACACCCATTATTAGGTACATTATTTAACATTATAACTTATATAGGGTTTAATAAACCTTGCCAAATTAACTAGCTCTAACCGATCTTGTCTAATTTATTTAGTCTTTTCTAATGTATCTAGTCTTATCTTATTGTATCTCTTCTTGTCTTATTCTGTGTTGGTCAATTCCTTGTTGGCATTCCTTTCTTTGTTGGTCAATCCCAGTTTTCCATTTTCGTCTCTAAAACAAAGACTTGGGGCTTGGTATCCTTTCAAGTTAGACTTTGATCGATCTGTTCTAATAGCTGTTTCTCATACAGTCCTTCGTAAAGTTCTAGCTGTATATTTGTTTACATCAAAGTCTTCAGGTCTCTTGGTCGAGTTCCACTTTTTTCAGGCATTTATTCTTTGGGCCACCACCTCATCACATACCTCATTCCACCATCTATGCTTTCTCCTTTTAGCTGTCAGGTTTGCAGTATTAGCTGCTTGTTGGATCGTGGAGACGATGTTCGTCCAATTATGAGATTCAAATTTCAGTTGCTGGTGGTATTCTTCTAATATTTATTTTAAGCTTTGCAACATCGAAATTATGAATTTGATTTCGGTTTTTCACGGCCTTATTGAGACGGATGAAATTCATTTTGATTTTGGAAAGGTAATGATCCGAATCGAACTGGGCACCTCTCACTCAACACTCAACATTCATTATTTCCTTAATCGCTCTTCTAGATATCGCTACATGATCTGTTTCTCTCCACACACATTGCCTGGTGATCGCCAAGTCTTCTGTTTACTTGGCTTGTGTTTGTGAAACATATCTTAATTATTTATATTTTTTTATCCAATACTAGGCAGAATATAACTATACTTGCCGCAGCGACCCCGTGGAGTGATCACGCGGCGTTCAGGCGATAGTTCGTAGTGACGTTGTAAAAATGTTCGTAGTGACGTTGATTTACACTGCTTTGACAAATTTTACTTTTGTGCGGAAAATATAAATCCCAATACTATAACCAAATACTCTAAAGATTTTGGCTTCGGAATTCTCAGAATCAGAAACAGGTCGGTTCAAAACTACGCTTCTAAAGCGTTTGTACTGACCAATAGGGAATCATCCCCCGAAAATCACGTGAAGATCACGCAAGTTTATTACTCCATCGGGTCGCTGCGGCAAGTGTAGTCTTAATTACTTTTGTCTGGACTTATTTGAACTGGTCCTGACAAACTTTGTCTAGTCTTCTCTAATTCGTTCCAGCCTTGCCTAATATGTTCTAGTCATGTCTAATCTGTTCTAGTCTTGTCTAATCTGATCTGGTCTTAACTAGGCTTAACTAATCTTGTCTGATTTGAACAGAACGCGTCTAAGCTTATTAGTTTCGTCTATGAAGATTACCACATTAGTTTTGCTAGATTATAATTCTAATTATAAAATATTATAGTCTTGTCTAATCTGTTAAGACTTAACTAATCTTGTCTGGACTGAACTCTGGCCTCTAGTCTTATTAGTTTTGCATGGAAAAATTTACTAGACTACATGGAAAAAGTACACTCCAAAAATTACAGTTTAAATAGTAGCATCGGCCTTACGAATTTGAAACTGTAAAAACTAACAATTGATTTTTTTTATAATTTATAATTTTTAATAGTTTCCTTTCATGTCCGATAGTACTTCTTCGTTCGTTATTTTATGTGTCCAGGGTATCTTTAGCATGCGCCTATATGTCCACATCTCGAAAGCTTCAAGTTTTTTGATAGTTTGGGGTTTTAAGGTCCAGGTTTCGACCCCGTACAGTAACACTGACCACACATAACACTCCATGAACCCTAATCTAATTCGCAGGCACAAACTTCTATTTGTGAACATTGAAGAGTATGCAATAAATGTCTTTCGAGCCATTTCTATCCTGATCTTGATTTCTCCATCTGGATCTAGTAGGTCATTAATGACTGTTCCAAGATATTTGTATTTTTGAACCCGCTCTACTTGGTTTCCATTTAGTGTGATAACAGGGTAAATATTGGGGTTTTTACTTATTACCATGAATTTTGTTTTTTCTATGTTAATGGTAAGTCCTACATCTTCGCACGCTTGGTAAACTCTCTCTAGTAGTGTTTGTAGCTCTTCTCCACTTTCCGTCATTATTGCAGTATCGTCTGCGAATCTAAGATTATTAATTAGTGCCCCTCCAATATTTACCGTTTCTCGCCATCGCCCTCCATCGCCCTTCGAAACACAAACTGGGAGTGCAAATTGAACAGTTGCGGGGACAGGACGCAGCCTTGTCGGACGCCTTTCTGGATTTTGATGTCGTCCGTCTCCATATCATCAACCCGCACTATTGCTGTTTGGTTAAAGTATAACTTTTTTACTAATCGTATGTCGCTTTGATCCAGATTAATACTGTTTAGGTTCGCGATAAGCTTGTCGTGTTGGACTCTATCGAAGGCCTTTTGGAAGTCGATAAAACAGACGAATATATTTTTATTGTACTCTCTGCACTTTTGTAGCATTACTTTTAGAGCGAACAGAGCTTCTCTAGTTCCTAATCCCTCTCTGAAACAAAACTGCATCCCATCCAATTGTTCTTCACATTTACGGTATATTCTCTGTTGGGTAATTTTTAAGAGGATTTTCAACGTGTGGCTCATCAGTCTGATCATCCTATATTCATCACATGACTTAGGGTTGTTTTTTTAGTTTAGGTTAGGCATGCTAAAGATGCGCCTATATGTCCACATCTCGAAAGCTTCAAGTTTTTTGATAGTTTGGAGTTTTAAGGTACAGGTTTCGACCCCGTACAGTAACACTGACCAACCATAACACTAATCCACCATGAACCCTAATCTAATTCGCAGGCACAAACTTCTATTTGTGAACATTGAAGAGTATGCAATAAATGTCTTTCGAGCCATTTCTATCCTGATCTTGATTTCTCCATCTGGATCTAGTAGGTCATTAATGACTGTTCCAAGATATTTGTATTTTTGAACCCGCTCTACTTGGTTTCCATTTAGTGTAATAACAGGGTAAATATTGGGGTTTTTACTTATTACCATGAATTTTGTTTTTTCTATGTTAATGGTAAGTCCTACATCTTCGCACGCTAGTTAACCTTGTGGTTCAACGTGTGGCTCATCAGTCTGATCATCCTATATTCATCGCATGACTTAGAGTTGTTTTTAGGGTTCCGTACCGAAAACGGAACCCTTATAGGATCACTTTGTTGTCCGTCTGTCTGTCTGTCTGTCTGTCTGTCTGTCTGTCTGTCCGTCTGTCTGTCTGTCAAGACTTTTTTCTCAGGAACGCGTAGAGGTAACAAGTTGAAATTTGTATCAAATACTCGAGTCTGCGGTCTCTTTCAGCTGTGAAAAAATCAAACTTGTAAGTCAACGCGATCAAAAGATATGATCGTTTATGTCGCATATTTTGCGATTTCACGAGGGAATCAAAACCTATAGGGTACTTCGCGTTGACCTAGAATCATGAAATTTGGCAAGAAGCGATGTCTTACAGCACATGTCAAGGGAAAAATCTGAAAACCGTAAATATGTAGTTTAATTACAAGAAAAATGCGAATTTACTATTAGAAACTTATGAAAATTCACTAATGTTGTCGTAGTGGTATTGTCAGGCTCCAGAAGCATATGGGTTGCATACAGTTAGGTCCTATTCTATGTTTATTCTGAATTTTCTTTGTTTATATTCGTTATGCATTTCATCACGTACGCTTTATATACATAATATATACAGGGTATATATTATGTCTAAATTTTGCTTTTTTATAACCGACATGCGACATACTCAAGTCCCGTAACATCCTGTATATATTATATTTCGTCTAATTTTTCTTTATAATCTACATAATATGTTGATAATCTACATAATAATACTATACTAAACAAGTTTGTACGGAACCCTCGGTGCGCGAGTCACAACTCGCACTTGGCCAGTTTTTTAGGTTAGGTTAGGTTTTTTTAATAATAATTTGGTTATGTGGTTTTGATAATAAGGTTAGGTTAGGTTTTTTTTAAAAATGTGGCTCATCAGGATGATCATCCTATAATAGTCACATGACTTATGGGTTGTTTTTTTTAGGTAGCGGAATAAACACTGATTTAAACCACTTTCTTGGAATTTCACCTATTTAGAAATTCTGTAAGGCTGGTCAAGTTTCTGTCGTCCAATGTTTTCCACATTTCTATCGGAATGTTGTCGGGTTCTACAGCTTTGTTGTTTTTTGCTGTCTTAATCGCATATTCCACTTCCGATTTAAGAATACCTAAATGATCCGCCTGTCCAATTCCTTCCATTGAATCCTCCATTGAATTCTCTCGTTCTGCTGCAAACAGGTTTTTCACGTATTCTTCGCCAGGTTCGCTCTTTATCTTCTTCTGTTAGCTGAATGTCTCCGTGTATGTTTCTTGTGACCATTGGTATTTTTTTTTCTCGTATGTCCTGTAAGTTCTTTTAGCTTTTTATGCATATTGAAGGCATCGTGCTTGTTATGTAGCTCCTCCATTTCACGGCAGTTTTCTTCCATCCACGTTTCTTTAGCCCTCATTATGTTAAGTTGTATTTGTCGTTTTAATAGTCTGTATTTTTCTTTATTGGTGTTTTTGTGTTTACGCTTTTCTTCCATAAGGTTAATGATATCCTGGTTGATCCATGGCTTTTTCGCTGTTTGATCCTTCTTGCCCACGACTTGCTCCCCCACATTCAGCATTGTTGTTTTAACCTTGTCCCAGGCAGTATCTATATTTATTGTTGATGCCTCTGATAAATCCCTCGCAATTAGTTCATTGAACTGCGTTTGGTATGGTTCCTTTTTGAGATTTTCCAAGTTCACTTTCTTTGGTCTTATCGATCGTTTCAGTTTCCTTAATCTCATTTTTATATTGGCTGACAGCTGAATGTATCACCGTCTGCACTCGTATAGGTTTTTACGCTCTTTATGCTGTTTCTAAACCGCCTGCTAACTCATATAAAATCTATTTGTATTCTAATTAGGTTATTATCATTGTCGCCAGGCGAAATCCAGGTATAGAGTCGCCGAGGGGGTAGTTCATAGAAGGTGTTTGTAATAACCAACTCTCTTTCCTGGCAACACTGTATGAGCCTGTCGCCTCTTTCATTCCTATCAGCCAGACCAAAATCCCCCACAACATTCCCAAAACTACCCCTACCAAGCTTAGCGTTAAAATACCCCATGATTATATTGAGTTTGTGTTTCTTCAGGTTTTTGGTTAATTCATCCAAATCCGAGACGAACTTCTCTACAGTTTGTTCATCGCTGTCGGCTATAGGCGCATATACTTGAATAAAGTTCGTATTTATTGGGCTGGTGTGTATTTGAATCAACATCATCCTTTCATTGAAGGGCATGAAGTTAGTGACGTGTTGTTGAAGCTCTTTTTTGATCATAATGCCTACACCATGCCTGTGTTCTCCGCTGTTGCATCCTGAGTAGTACAGCACCACATCGTCATGCTTGCATTTTCCTGCGTTTGGCCACCTAACTTCACTAAGACCTAGAACTTCTTACCTATTCTGCGCATCTCTAAGGCAACGTTTATAATCTTCCCAGCTTTATATAGAGTTCTGATAATCCATGTTGCTATACGGTTCAAGGTCATATTTTTAATCTTATTTTTTATTCCTATTCCACCCGGGGATTCTTCGCACCCCTTTCCCATTAAAGGGACGCCGGGGACTCAGGGCCGTTTCTCTTTCACTACCCATCATTCGTAAGGCCGCTGCTACTATTTAAACTGTAATTTTTAGAGTGTACTTTTTTTCGTGTAGTAATTATTGTTTGTAATTATTGTGTCGGTAAGTGTGATGAGACGAACGATTTCCGATCGTTTATTATAGCTGCATTCATAATTCAGTTTAGATGTAATTGTAATATAAATTATGCAGAATAATAATTTTGTTGTATACCGTTGTAATAATTCTGAATAATTTACAATTATGAACGCAGGTTAATGCTAATAGTATGCGATTATTGATTTATTAACGTTTGCTCGTTGTGTTGAGAGATTTGCAGCGTTTCTTAGTTTTCGTAAATGTTTGGATTCTTCTTTTCGTGCCATGTCCTCCGAGGACGTCGGCGATCATCATAATGATTTTTATTTTATCAGCAGCGTTACGAAACAGGCTAGTAAAACTGACACCATACCACTCTCTCAGGTTTTTCAGTCAGGACGTGCGTCTTCTTCCTGGACCTCTTCTACCTTAGATTTTGCCTTACATGATATTCTTCAAGATACGGTACTTTTCCCCTCTCTTAACGTGTCCAAAATATTTCAGCTTGCATTTTTGAAAGTTTGGATTGTTTAAGCAAAATATCGCAGGGATTTTTTGATAATTCAATTACAAGGTATCATAGCTCAATCGTTGGAGACTTTCGGCTAACCCATCTAAGTGCCAACTCGTCAGTCCTTACCACAGAATTTGATACTTAAGCACCATCGACGTAACAGCCACTCCTCAAATCAAATACTTAGGCGTGATCCTGCAGAACAAGATGAAATTCTCCAACGATGCGATACAACGGGAGACTAAAACAATAACAAGAAGTAAATGTTTGCGTGACCTGAACCATGGAAATAAAGGCATTTCCATCAAAACGGCCGTTAGAATCTATAAAGCCATCTACCGCCCCCTCTTTTACTACTGGCACATATTACTTTCAAGCGGTAACGACAGAACACTAAATATATTGGAAGTGGTAGAACGAGCTTCATTACTACAGCCGTCCAAGTTAAGACACCCAAACAACATCCTCCATAATCCTCCCAACGATCTTCTATATAGACTCTCCCATGTTCCAACTCTCATAGACAGGCATCAACAACTACAGACAAAATTCAAAGGCATCAACAACCAATGGACCATTTTAGAGCCGCTGTGAAAAAAACGAGACATAAAAACCACTCAAGGCAGACACCCAACTAAAGCCTTCTACACACAATCCGGCAGGCCTGCCAGTTTAAATTGAACAATCCGCCTGAAGACCGGTCGGATGGACTGACAACCCTCCAAACGTTCAGGCAATTCTGAAATATTATCATATTTTTATATTATCATTATATTTGTCAGTTATCATCTTGGCTTCCACTGATGACGACCTCGCTTCTTTGGGTAAACGTCTGGGTCAAGTTTCCAAACGGACTGTTCACTTCGAACTGGCAGGCCTGCCGAATCGCGTGTACCCGCCTTAAGACGCATTGCGAAACCATCTACGACAACTAATCTCATCATCTCATTTACCATCACTATTCTTATCTATATATTGATATATTCATACGTTTTTTTTTCTTTTTAAGTAAAATTGTATATTCGGGCAGAAGGACCTCGTCCCTTCGATAGCCCATTGTATAAAGTGTACAATAAATATATTCTCTCTCTCTCAACTACAAAGTTCAAAAAATTCGGAAAACATTCGGTGAATGTTTATAATGTTGGGAATTTTGCGATGTTTCTAGGTTTCATATTATTGGAAAATTTGAGCTGTTTAGGCAAAATATACATAATTTAGCAATTCGGGATTTGTAATTTTGGCAAATTTGTAAAAATTTTGCGGACAGAGCCAGATTAAGTGATGTAGTGATTAAGTGATGTAAATGTTGTGAAATTTGCAACGTTTCTTAGTTTGTCCATTGTTAGTATATTGTAGTAATATTTTTTGCAAATTATTTAGACAAAATTTGGAAGAATTTAGATACTGAGGTTAGTAGGGAAAGATAGTTCGTTCTGAAACCACCGCCACCACATTTAATTCATAAATGCACGGCTAATCATCTTAAATCAACTTTAATCAGCTTTTTATCTGCTTTAAAACGCTAAAAGAGTGTGAGGTCTATGTAGCTCCACGCTAAATAGGGTGTGGGGTCTATGTAACCTCACGCTAAACAGAGTGTGAGGTATATGTAACCCCACGCTTCATTAACCTCACACCCTGTTTAGCGTGGGGCTAAATAGACCTCACACTCTCTCAGAGTTTTAAAGCTGATTAAAAGCTGATTAAAAATTAATTAAAGCTGACTTAAGCTGATTAGCCGAGCATTTATGAATGAAATGTAGTGGCGATGGTTCCAGAACAAACTATCTTTCCCTACTGAGGTTTTCATGTCTACAGATAGCTAGGGACTGGATGGACAGAGGAAACAG
The DNA here is from genome assembly GCA_944588485.1 of Phosphuga atrata. Classification (NCBI taxonomy): domain Eukaryota; kingdom Metazoa; phylum Arthropoda; class Insecta; order Coleoptera; family Silphidae; genus Phosphuga; species Phosphuga atrata. The sequence continues at coordinate 63,607,627 of OX155900.1, forward strand.
TTTCCATTTTTATATAAAATACACAGATAAGAAAACCCTTTCTGGTTTTTGCAATTAGCGCGGAGAAATTTGTACTACGAACACGACAAAACAAAGCGGGAAAGTCGCGCGAGAATCGGAAAAGTTGTCTCGCGCGGAGGGAGAAAAAGCGGGGTTCGGAACTAGTTCCAAATGAATACATAAATTGCACTCGCCGCCGCCGCCTGAAAACTAGCGCGCGAGGCAAATTGAAACAGCAATAATGTCTTTTGCGCGACTCTCCAAACACCATCCCACAGGGAAAACTTTTCACTCACGCCCGACACTTTAATGAAAAACTCACAAAACAAAACTCACTGAAATAATACAAACTAACATAAGTCTCTCTAGTTTTATCTGACTAGTCTTGTTTAGGTTTAGTAGTAGTTTAGGTTTAGTAGGTTTAGTACTAGTTTGTTATATCTATTCTGATTATATCTGTTTAGACTTTGCCTGTGTAGTCTTGCTCTATCTATGCCTGTGTAGTCTTGTTCTATCTATGCATGGTAGTCTTGTCTATGTGTTGCTAGTTTCATCTCGTCTCGCGCCTCATAAAAGAATCGCGTTGATTGCTATTTGATGTTTAATATCCGTCGCAATTAATCTATGCAGTTTGTTATTTACGCTCGAGCGGACGCGTTGCCAAAAGTATTAAGTGAACTAATTCAGTTTTACGTTCGCTGCTCGTAAAACGGACAATTAAATCTTGAATAAACAAGAAGGTCGTAACGTTAAAACTGGATTAGGAACAACCGGAATGTTGGTGGTCTACTCTTATTCACTAACACTGTATTACTAAATAGATTAGATAGACAAGACTAGACAGACAAGACTAGACAGACAAGACTAGACAGACAAGACTAGACAGACAAGACTAGACAGACAAGACTAGACAGACAAGACTAGACAGACAAGACTAGACAGACAAGACTAGACAGACAAGACTAGACAGACAAGACTAGACAGACAAGACTAGACAGACAAGACTAGACAGACAAGACTAGACAGACAAGACTAGACAGACAAGACTAGACAGACAAGACTAGACAGACAAGACTAGACAGACAAGACTAGACAGACAAGACTAGACAGACAAGACTAGACAGACAAGACTAGACAGACAAGACTAGACAGACAAGACTAGACAGACAAGACTAGACAGACAAGACTAGACAGACAAGACTAGACAGACAAGACTAGACAGACAAGACTAGACAGACAAGACTAGACAGACAAGACTAGACAGACAAGACTAGACAGACAAGACTAGACAGACAAGACTAGACAGACAAGACTAGACAGACAAGACTAGACAGACAAGACTAGACAGACAAGACTAGACAGACAAGACTAGACAGACAAGACTAGACAGACAAGACTAGACAGACAAGACTAGACAGACAAGACTAGACAGACAAGACTAGACAGACAAGACTAGACAGACAAGACTAGACAGACAAGACTAGACAGACAAGACTAGACAGACAAGACTAGACAGACAAGACTAGACAGACAAGACTAGACAGACAAGACTAGACAGACAAGACTAGACAGACAAGACTAGACAGACAAGACTAGACAGACAAGACTAGACAGACAAGACTAGACAGACAAGACTAGACAGACAAGACTAGACAGACAAGACTAGACAGACAAGACTAGACAGACAAGACTAGACAGACAAGACTAGACAGACAAGACTAGACAGACAAGACTAGACAGACAAGACTAGACAGACAAGACTAGACAGACAAGACTAGACAGACAAGACTAGACAGACAAGACTAGACAGACAAGACTAGACAGACAAGACTAGACAGACAAGACTAGACAGACAAGACTAGACAGACAAGACTAGACAGACAAGACTAGACAGACAAGACTAGACAGACAAGACTAGACAGACAAGACTAGACAGACAAGACTAGACAGACAAGACTAGACAGACAAGACTAGACAGACAAGACTAGACAGACAAGACTAGACAGACAAGACTAGACAGACAAGACTAGACAGACAAGACTAGACAGACAAGACTAGACAGACAAGACTAGACAGACAAGACTAGACAGACAAGACTAGACGGACAAGACTAGACAGACAAGACTAGACAGACAAGACTAGACAGACAAGACTAGACAGACAAGACTAGACAGACAAGACTAGACAGACAAGACTAGACAGACAAGACGAGACAGACAAGACTAGACAGACAAGACTAGACAGACAAGACTAGACAGGCAAGACTAGACAGACAAGACTAGACAGACAAGACTAGACAGACAAGACTAGACAGACAAGACTAGACAGACAAGACTAGACAGACAAGACTAGACAGACAAGACTAGACAGACAAGACTAGACAGACAATACTAGACAGACAAGACTAGACAGACAAGACTAGACAGACAAGACTAGACAGACAAGACTAGACAGACAAGACTAGACAGACAAGACTAGACAGACAAGACTAGACAGACAAGACTAGACAGACAAGACTAGACAGACAAAACTAGACAGACAAGACTAGACAGACAAGACTAGACAGACAAGACTAGACAGACAAGTCTAGACAGACAAGACTAGACAGACAAGACTAGACAGACAAGACTAGACAGACAAGACTAGACAGACAAGACTAGACAGACAAGACTAGACAGACAAGACTAGACAGACAAGACTAGACAGACAAGACTAGACAGACAAGACTAGACAGACAAGACTAGACAGACAAGACTAGACAGACAAGACTAGACAGACAAGACTAGACAGACAAGACTAGACAGACAAGACTAGACAGACAAGACTAGACAGACAAGACTAGACAGACAAGACTAGACAGACAAGACTAGACAGACAAGACTAGACAGACAAGACTAGACAGACAAGACTAGACAGACAAGACTAGACAGACAAGACTAGACAGACAAGACTAGACAGACAAGACTAGACAGACAAGACTAGACAGACAAGACTAGACAGACAAGACTAGACAGACAAGACTAGACAGACAAGACTAGACAGACAAGACTAGACAGACAAGACTAGACAGACAAGACTAGACAGACAAGACTAGACAGACAAGACTAGACAGACAAGACTAGACAGACAAGACTAGACAGACAAGACTAGACAGACAAGACTAGACAGACAAGACTAGACAGACAAGACTAGACAGACAAGACTAGACAGACAAGACTAGACAGACAAGACTAGACAGACAAGACTAGACAGACAAGACTAGACAGACAAGACTAGACAGACAAGACTAGACAGACAAGACTAGACAGATAACACTAGACAGACAAGACTAGACAGACAAGACTAGACAGACAAGACTAGACAGACAAGACTACACAGACAAGACTAGACAGACGAGACTAGACAGACAAGACTAGACAGACAAGACTAGACAGACAAGACTAGACAGACAAGACTAGACAGACAAGACTAGACAGACAAGACTAGACAGACAAGACTAGACAGACAAGACTAGACAGACAAGACTAGACAGACAAGACTAGACAGACAAGACTAGACAGACAAGACTAGACATACAAGATTAGACAGACAAGACTAGACAGACAAGACTAGACAGACAAGACTAGACAGACAAGACTAGACAGACAAGACTAGACAGACAAGACTAGACAGACAAGACTAGACAGACAAGACTAGACAGACAAGACTAGACAGACAAGACTAGACAGACAAGACTAGACAGACAAGACTAGACAGACAAGACTAGACAGACAAGACTAGACAGACAAGACTAGACAGACAAGACTAGACAGACAAGACAAGACATACAAGATTAGACAGACTAGACTATCGCATCGATAAAGACTCCAGGTGCGGCCTGCAGCGCCATCTTCACCACCGTCTTGATGGAGCTGACCGGCCGGCAGGTCACCTTGATCGTGTTATCCGCCTGCATCCTCGCCCCCTAGATCGCCTTCTGCCTGCTATCCGCCAAAGCCCTCCTCCTCATAGCCTTGCGCTTTTGCCACGGCTTCTTCGCCGGCTGCTTCTGCATGGTCTCGCCCACGTTCATCGGCGAAATGGTGCATAAATCGACCAAAAGTTGTTTATCCGTCTGTTTTCAAGCTTCCCTAACCGTTGGGGTCATGTACTCCTACTGCTTCTGCCTCGCCCGCAACTTCTCGTGATACTCTGCACCGCTCCCACCTCCACCGGAATCTTGTTCCTCTTCATTAAAGATACTCAGGTTTATTTGATGAAAATAAAAGTAAATGGAAAGAACACGTAGAATGGATGCACGAGAAGAGGATATCAGCCAAAGTCAGATTCTTTCAATGCCATGGAAGAAGAGATATCGCAAGGCCGAGAAAAAGATGGCCATCGTAACAGGCAAAGTACCTAAAACCTGAAGTGAAGAAGAAGGAGAAGAATGCTAAAGCGTCGCTGTTGAGTTTTACCGGGGAAAGAATTACGACGCTGCGGTGGAACTGGAAGAGATCCGGCTGGTCACTGCAAAGGACGAAAGCAGTTTCTGCAAGTCGCTGAAGGAGAAGGAGTGCGCTAAAGCGTTGATTCTGCTCTTGGGCATGCATTTCATCCAGCAGTTGAGCGTGGTGATGTGGGATTAATGTGGCGATGTTCTACGCGCAAGTGATCTTCGCATCTTCTGGAGACGGCCTGCACCGTCCTTCATCGTCTTAAGCGTCGTCCAATTCATAACCACCTTGACCACCGCTTTTATCGTCAACCGAACCGGCAGAAAGATCCTCTTGTTCATGTCCTTGACCACAATGTCCGCCGCTTTGTTCGGTTGTGGCGTCTACGTCCAATTCGACTGCGGCGGCTACGGCTTGACCATCGGCATCCTGATCTACATCTACATCATCGGCTTCTCGCTGGGAACGGGGCCGCTTCTTTTGGCCAGCTGATAACGACCAGGGTCAAAGACCCAGTCGCCACCGCCGTCACCTCCTTAAAGTGGCTGATCCAGGCTGATGGACTCCATCTGCCCTTCTCTTCTCTTCTACGTTTACAGCGGCATCACAGTGTCAGGATTCGTTTTCATCTTGTTCTGCCTTTTGGAGACTAACGGGAAGTCGCTGGAGGAGATTCAGCAGGAGCTGAGGACAGGCATATCAAACCCACCGTTGCTCCTTGCTCCTCTCCATTAAAGAGACTCCGGTTTATTTGATGGCGAAGAAGAAGGAGGAGAAGCCTAAAGCGTCGCTGGGGTATACTGCGGGAAGAATTACGACGCTGCGGTGGACCTGGAAGAGATCCGGCTGGTCACTGCAAAGCACGAAAGCAGTTTCTGCAAATCGCTGAAGGAGAAGGCGTGCGTTCAAACGTTTCTTCTGCTCTTGGGCATGCATTTCATCCAGCAGTTGAGAGGTATCAACGTGGTGATGTTCTACGCGCAAGTGATCTTCGCATCTTCTGGAGACGGCCTGCATCGTCCTTCATAGTCTTAGGCATCGTGCAAGTCGTAGCCACTTTGTCCGTCGCTTTCATCGTCGACCGAACCGGCAGAAGAATCCTCTGGTTCACGTCCTTCACAATGGCCTCCGCTTTGTTTGGCTGCGGCGCCTACTTCCAGTTCGACCACGGCGTCTACTTCTTATGCATCGGCATCCTGATCTACATCATCGGCTTCTCGCTGGGAGCCAGGCCGCTTCCTTGGGCGAGCCAAAGGCCCAGTCGCCACCGCCGTCACGTCCTTCGACTGGCTGATGGTCTTCGCCGTGACCGGCAGTTTCTCCACGCTGATGGACACCATCGCCCCTCGCTTCTTTTTCTTTGCTCATCTTGATTCGTCTTCATCTTGTTCTGTCAGGTGGAGACTAACAGGAAGTCACTGGAGGAGCTTCGGCATGAGCTGACTAGACTAGACAAACAAGACTAGACAGACAAGACTAGACAGACAAGACTAGACAGACAAAACTAGACAGACAAGACTAGACGGAGAAGACTAGACGGACAAGACTAGACGGACAAGACTAGACGGACAAGACTAGACGGACAAGACTAGACGGACAAGACTAGACGAACAAGACTATACGGACAAGACTAGACGGACAAGACTAGACGGACAAGACTAGACGGACAAGACTAGACGGACAAGACTAGACGGACAAGACTAGACGGACAAGACTAGACGGACGAGACTAGACGGACAAGACTAGACGGACAAGACTAGACGGACAAGACTAGACAGACAAGACTAGACGGACAAGACTAGACGGACAAGACTAGACGGACAAGACTAGACGGACGAGACTAGACGGACAAGACTAGACGGACAAGACTAGACGGACAAGACTAGACGGACAAGACTAGACGGACGAGAATAGACGGACGAGACTAGACGGACGAGACTAGACGGACGAGACTAGACGGACAAGACTAGACGGACAAGACTAGACGGACAAGACTAGAGGGACAAGACTAGACGGACAAGACTAGATGGACAAGACTAGACGGACAAGACTAGACGGACAAGACTAGACGGACGAGACTAGACGGACAAGACTAAGACTAGACGGACAAGACTAGACGGACAAGACTAGACGGACAAGACTAGACGGACGAGACTAGACGGACGAGACTAGACGGACGAGACTAGACGGACGAGACTAGACGGACAAGACTAGACGGACAAGACTAGACGGACAAGACTAGATGGACAAGACTAGACGGACAAGACTAGATGGACAAGACTACACGGACAAGACTAGACGGACAAGACTAGACGGACAGACTAGACGGACAAGACTAGACGGACAAGACTAGACGGACAAGACTAGACGGACAAGACTAGATGGACAAGACTAGACGGACAAGACTAGACGGACGAGTCTAGACGGACGAGACTAGACAGACCAGACTAGACGGACAAGACTAGACGGACAAGACTAGACGGACAAGACTAGACGGACAAGACTAGACGGACGAGACTAGACGGACAAGACTAGACGGGCAAGACTAGACGGCCAAGACTAGACGGACAAGACTAGACGGACGAGACTAGACGGACGAGCCTAGACGGACGAGACTAGACGGACAAGACTAGACGGACAAGACTAGACGGACAAGACTAGACGGACAAGACTAGACGGACAAGACTAGACGGACAAGACTAGACGGACAAGACTAGACGGACAAGACTAGACAGACAAGACTAGACGGACGAGACCAGACGGACGAGACTAGACGGACGAGACTAGACGGACGAGACTAGACGGACGAAACTAGACGGACAAGACTAGACGGACAAGACCAGACGGACAAGACTAGACTGACAAGACTAGACGGACAAGACTAGACGGACAAGACTAGACAGACAAGACTAGACGGACAAGACTAGTCAGACAAGATTAGAGAAGATTTGACAAACAAGACTGGACCGATATGTCTAGAGAGGCAAGACTAGATCGTCAAGACAAGTAAACATAATATCTTTAAGTTAATAGAGGCAGGTTGTGGATTTTGTGTGCGTCCGATGATAATATTTTCGCAGATTGTGATTAAGCTAAATCCAATATTTGCGCGAGAATATCTATAAGTCAATGTTGAATGAAACGTTCACGAGGAAGATTGGATTTCTTCACACCTTCTGTTAACTTTCTGTTTGAGTGTTATCCCGTTAAGACTAAACAAGGGCACAAAGCTAGAACTATTTCTAGTACTGACGTTACGTCGGGATTTAACGGTCGTTGAAATACACAGCGGGAATGTTGCCTCAACTAATTAGAATATCAAAAAGTGCTGTGAATTCATAAACCAAATTTAACTCTGACATCACGCCAATGACATAATCAAACTTGCGAATTAAATTCTTAGTTTGCCGAATTATTTATTGTGGCAAAGAAGGAATAAATTCATTAATCCGCTAATTAATCTGCGACGTTTCCAAAAAGTCTTAATAAATCTAATTTATCTTTAATTTACACACTTTTTTCAAAGTCGTTAAACTTTCCGGTAAAGATTTACGGCTGTTTGAGTGCCGACGGAGAAAAAATGAATCGCGGTTTGAATAATTCACGTTGGGAACGTTTAGTGGATTCAAACAGGAAATCTATATTAAAATTTGGCAGCACATTAAAGGCGCCTTCGTATTAATTATTAGTGTCAGCGTCCAATATAAAATACACCGATGAAATATAGTTTCTAATTTTCGTCTTTATCTGTTTCAGGTGAGTTCCATTTCGTATGAGTATCTTCATCCCGCTTATATCGCACGTTCCTGAACGTGACCCAATTATCGTAAGTGGATTTTCTACAAAAAAATAAATAGCAAGATTTTTCTCATTGAAAACCATTTATTATTATTATTATTATTGTTACTCATGCGCGAAAAGTACTTCTTGACGTACATTATTTAATACGAGAAATGTTACCTATCGTTGTATTTCTACATAACCTGGGTAACGCACGCAAATATTCAATATCGCTAGGTTACATTAAAAAAAATCAAATAAATAATTGAAATAAAATACAATCAAGACCTCGATATTAAAAAAGTGTCAGATGTCAGACTTGAAGTGTCAGAAATTTTTTTCATTACAAAATAATTATAAAAATTAAATATTGTATTAGGTATAATTAGGTATTGTCAATTGCACTCTCGAGGGAACTCACTTCGTTCGTGCTCCCAATTTCGCTCTCGCGTCAAATTGACAACTTACCGCCCTAGTTACAAAATATACTATTTTATTATTATAGCTCTCCTCTCCAGCACCAGATCAGCAGCACCAGGAGTAGGGAAAGATAGTTCGTTCTGGACCCACCTCCACCTCAAATTAGTGCGCATGCGCGAACAGAGGATTTAACCCTGATCAAACCTGTTTATTAGCTGATTAAACCTGTATATTAGCTGATTAAACCTGATTATCAGCTGATTAAACCTGATTATTAGCTAATCAAACCTGTTTATTAGCTGATTAAATCCTCTGTTCGCGCATGCGCACTAATTTGAGGTGGAGGTGGGTCCAGAACGAACTATCTTTCCCTACTACCAGGGTATTGCACCAGATCAACAGGTGCAATACCCGCGGTAACTATTGCTGTCTCTCCGGACACAGTACGATATGCACTGCACACCCTCTGTGCAATCTTCCGTTGGCCGGGTGCTAATTTATGCAGGTTGCTCCTTGTTGCCAATTTATTTGCCCACAGTGGTGCAGCGTATAGCATGACTGATTGCGCCACAGTGCCTAGTAACTTGCGCTTAGAGTTTCTGGCTCCCCCTACGTTTGGCAATATTTGCTCCATTGCTGCCAGGGTTCTTAGACCTTTTCCTATGGTGTTAGCCCTTTGTCATTTATAATACCCAGGTATTAAATATGTGGTTGGGGAACTATTTATGTGCTTTCTACTTCAAATGTTATTGGTCTAGGTTTTCTATGTTCTGCCAGCAGCACTGCCTCCGTTTTCTCGGACACCAGTTTTAAACTCTTCGCCACTATTTTACTCTGTCTATTACAAGATTTACTGTACACATAATTGCTTGTTTGGTTTTGGCATGTACAACCAGCGCCAAATTGTCTGGCACCCTCTGCCAGTTTAGTTCTTAGGATGTCGTGGTATAAGAGGTTCCATAGTGTAGGACCCAATTCTTCTTTTTTCGTGTGCCTTGTCCTGTCTTCCTGGCGTTGGCGATCACCATGGCAAAAGCGGTACGGTCCTCCGCCAAGCGAAAAAGTTCACCAGCCCTTCTTTTGCCGGTCCCGAATATTTCTGAGCCACGACTGTTGCTTTCTTCCAACTCCACGGCGCCCCTCAATCTTGCCCTTTAGTATGAGCTGTAATAGCCGATATTTATCACCTCTAAAAATGTGTCCAAGGTATGATGTCTTTCGACATTTTACGGTCGTCAAAAGTTGCCTTTCGAAAGTTACATTCTCGTTTGTAACATGTTGTGTCCACGGAATACGAAGCTTTCTTCTGTGAAGCCACATTTCGAATGCCTCCAGTTGGTTCATCGTCCTGACCTTCAGAGTCTACGTCTCTACTCCGCACAGCAATACCGACCATACATAGCATACAACCATGCGTTGTCTTAGCTTTAAATTCAGGTTGTCATTGCAAAGAAAGCATCTCATATTATTAAAAGTTGCTCGAGCAATCTCTATTCGGCACTTTATCTCGCAGTCCGTGTTTAGATCCTCTGTAATAATACTACCAAGGTATTTGAACTTAGAGACACGTTCAATTTGGCTTCCATTAAGTTCTAGGGTAATGACATTGTGTGGTTGCCTGCTGAATATCATAAATTTGAAGGATAGGAGCCAATATATAGCCCCAATATTTGGGCTTGCTGCACTAATTTCCTGTTGGCCAGGAGACTTTATATCATCCGTAACAGATACGGAGCTAGGCGTCATTCATTACGTCATGCGTCACTATATTCGTCAGTTAGCCCATTAATAGTTCCCAATTGAATGTGTTAAACGCATTACGAACATCAAAGGTTATTAAAGCGCAAATTTTCCTTGTCTTTTTGTGCCCGTTCTAGTTTTCTCTGCGATTTATAACCGCAACGACTGTGTCTGTAGTCGACCTGCCTTTCCTAAAACCCCATCGCTTATCGGATAGCCCCAGTCCGGCGTCAATCTCCTTTTGTAGTCTCGTTAGTAGAAGGGTTTCCAGCAATTTTCCCGACACGCCTAGTATGTATGAAAGCCTATAACATGATGCTTCCCCTATTAGTTTGTCTCGCTTCCTAATGAGAACTAAAACCTAACCTAATGAGAACTTGTCTTGAACGTTTCCATTTATCTGGAAAGCTTCCAGTGCTTAGGAAAGCGTTCATTTCTTCAAGAGTGAATGCAGAGCATCACCCTGCATTCACTCTTGATAAACCTACCCCTGCGCGGTGATCTTGATCACTTCTGGTGGCACGCCATCTAGTCCTGGTGTCTTTCCGTTACAACGCGTCACCCTTCGTTGAATAGTGGTCTTTCCATTACTTAGGGTTGTTTCCAGAAGAAGGGCTCTTGACGTGAGAAAAGAGCTTTAACCACCTGAAGCATTCCCTCCATCGTCATTTGTACATTTAGGCGTTTCATATTATGCTTTTTCTACATTTGGAAGTCGTCTCTCCATGTATTATTATCAAGATCTTCGCAGAGTTTCTTCCAGTATATTAGGTCCGCAGATTCTTTTTTGATTTCTTGCAGTTTTTTTTTAGGGCTTCCCCTTCGTTTTTAATTCGTTGGCGCTCGAATTTCCTTCTTGCAGCGACACATGCAGACCTTATGCTATCAATTTCATCGTTCCACCAATACACCAGTTTTCTTCTTGATGGTCCTCTTCTCTTTAGAGAGGCGTCACAAGCCTTCGTCATTACGTTTACTTTCGAATCCGCGTCTGTGTGTTCTATTTTTATTACCAGATTTGTTGCCATTTTCTCCGTATCAAGATTCTTTACTTTCATATCATTCTATATTTCTTTCATTCTATAATTCTTCCATGGCGTATTTGTTTCGTGTCTTCTTCTATGTTCTGTCTTCTTCTATGTATGTGTACAGAATGTATCGATGATATCACTCTCCAATCTTGGATTATATTGGATGGGCTTGTTGCTGAGAACGTAAGGTCTACTATGGCCTTAATGACGGATGACGGATGCAGATTCTGTGGCTCAGCAGAGGAAACCCCCATATATCTGTTCAAAGACTGCGGAGCGTTACTCCGCAAGAGACAGATGTACCTTGGGGCTCACTGCTTGAACACAGAGGAGCTGCAGGCTTTGAATCCCACCCAGATCCTGAAATTCCTAAAGCAATCAGGATTAGAGGAGGCGCTCTAAATGGGTAAGTACACCAACACTTGGAGGAGGAGGGTGGGGTACAATAGATCAATAAAGGTCGCAGTACAAGTCGTCACCACCATATCTACAATCTACAAGGTCTACTATGGATTTGGAATTTCCTCTAACGTACACGTAGCACTAAGGTACACGAAACCAGGGCCGACACATCAGCCACCAAACAAGCGCTGAGAACGACCGAAATGCGGACCCTGAGACTAATAAGAGGAGTCACATTAAGAGACCATGTCAGGAGCTCTACGATAAGAGATGACCTACAAATCCAGGACGTCGTGCGCCGGGCGACGAGCCCGTCGAAGATACTTCTGGGATCACGCGGAACACATGGCGCCACACCGAATCGCTAACTGGCCCATTACACAAAACCCAACAGAATGAAATCTTCCCCCTGAAAGACCACCGAAGAGATGGACAGACTCCTGGACTTCCTAATCGCAGGAACCGAAGAACTGAGGAGAAATTTACAGAAACAGGCACATAGTGCCTACACAGAAGAATACGAAGAAGAAGAAGTACACGTAGCTCCTTTGTCTTGTAAAACAAGGTCTAGTTCACGTGCCCAATTCATGACCAGGTCGCCTCTCTTAACCAGCTTTGATGGACTGGGCGTTGAAGTCCCCAGCTATTTACTTTCTTGCTTTGACGTCGTATGTCCCGGGACCCAGTTATCCTAGTGTTTCTGCAAGCTTTTTTATGTTTTCATTTGGAGAGAAGCAGCAGCTGTATTTAAAGAACTGCTCCAACTCAACCCATACGACACTTGGTCCGGTTCCTGTATTTAAGACGGGTATCTTAGGATTAATAATTCTAATGGCTGTGTCCTTTTTATTATCCGTGAACCAGTTAGGGTTATCAATCCAATTTTTGTTAAGCTCGCTTACAAGTGGTATGTCCCCCTGGAGTTCTAGAGCCGTCGCAATGGGCAAGTCATAAGCTGCACGGCATCTCATTGTGATGACACGAATGATTTTAGTCAGATTTCCTTAGGGTAGGTTTTTCTTAGGTAGTGTAGGAGGAGGCTTGTGGCCAGTGTGGCCACTAGCAGACTCCTATAGGCGGCACCGGTGTGGGCAGCGGCGGTGAGGGGTAACGCTCGGAACAGAGAGCGTATGCGACGGGCACTGTGCCTTACCGCACTGTCAGCAGTGACGTCGTGGAGGTCATATCGCGGATTCCTTCCGTGGACCTCCTTGTTATGGAGTGCGCTTCGGTGAGGGCCGCGAGAATATCTATTGGGAACCGCGGGGAAGCAAGGGGAGCTGCTCGGGAGCAACTCGTTGCTTGCTGGCAGGAAAGGTGGTCACGCGGCGGAAACGGCGCGTAGACTCGTCGCCTCATCCCAGATTACATTCGGTGGTTGGGGCGAGCGCTGGATAAGGTGGGCTCATACTTCCTCACCCAGCTTCTTACTGAACATGGGTCCTATGGAGACCCGATACCTCCACAGGATTGGGAAAGCCCCAAGACGACAGGTGCAAATCCTTTGCGAGGCGACGTAGAGCACACTCTCGTGGCGTGTCCGCGTTGGGAAAGGGAGCGACAGGTCTTGGCGTCGGCCCTGGAGGGGGAAGTCACGGTCGAGGCAGTGGCGGGAGGCCTCGTTGCTGAGGTGGGGTGGGTGGCCCGATTCGCCAATAATGTCATGAGGGCTAAGGAGTTGCCTGGGTGGGAACAAGGGCGGTAGGGTTTTTCCTGTCTTTGTTTTGTTATTGTTATTGTAAATGCTATTGCATAGCATCTTTTACTTTTGCTTAACCCGTTTATACTTTTGTTCAATAAAGTTCATCTGGTGCCCGTTACGAGAAGACTCGAAGGGTGGGCAGAGGCAGTAGTGCCATCGTCGGCGGTCCCTCTGTCGTCCATCCGTTTCAGTGGAGCCACTTGAAAAAAATGTATTTCTTAGTCATGTCGTACGCTTCGCCTCCGCCAAAGCTTTCGCGAATCTTGGGCATGCTCCGGTATCAACCCGATTGAACAGTATAGTTGATTGTTGCAATCCTTTGCGTTGTGACCTTCTTGTCCGCAATTAAAGCAAAGGTTTGGCCCGTTGTATGTGCTGCTATGATGCCCTACTTGCCAGCATCTATGGCATTTCACCAAATGGTGTCTTTCCCTTACTATACATCGACTTTTATCCTGTTCTTCTCTACGAGTTCTTTTGCCTGTTGTTGTGAGAGCGAGACAGTTGCCACATTGGTCACACCTTAGACCGGTTCGAGGTTTTTAATGTTTTGGTGTTTGCCAATGTCCACTGCTTCTTGGAGGAATTCAATTATTTCTTGATTGGTGGTGACTGAGGCTAGACTTCCAATATTTATGGTAATGCTTGTATTTTGGGCGCGGATCTTTATATCCGGCAATTTTTGTTTAATTCTTTCTTTAAGGCTTCCAACATTTCAGCTTAAGGCATTCAGCGTTTTTGGTTCGTCTAACTCCTGTGATAATGGCTCCTGAGTTTCCTGGATCCACCTGGTTTTTAACTATCCTTGGAGATAACTATCAAGATCGATCTAGTGTCGTCTGTCTAGTCTTGCCTATGTAGCCTTGTCTACTCTTCTCTGTCTAGTCTTGTATCTCTGGTCTGTCTTGTATCTCTGGTATCTCTTGTCTGTCTGGTCTTGCCTGTCTAGTCTTGTCTATCTCTGAAGAAAGGGTATGCTATCGTATCTACTTTGAATAATACGGAGCGATTGGAGAAATACAAAAATCATGCTTCAAGCACAGAATGCAATGGAAGAGCGTTATGTCAGTAGTGGTGTTCCACAGGGCTTGGTGTTGGGTCCGACGCTGCTAAATGTCCAATATCATCGTTTCTCATCCTGGGGCACGCGTACCTCCAGGGGTACGTGAAATGATCTCCGGGGGTACGCACGAAAAAGATTGTAATGGCGGACATTGATAGATAAATTGAACATAAAAGAAAAGATAAAAACTAACAAAATTAACAACATGAAAAGATGTTACTAAGGGAATTTTCCCTAAACTGTCTTCCAATTTTTATTGTTCGTTACATATTGAAGAAGTTTTACATCATACAGAAGTTATTATACACAATAGGGGGTACGGTAGGGGTACGTGGATTAGGGATGATAGGTCAAGGGGTACGCAAGTAAAAAAATGTTGAGAAACGCTGTCCTATACGACGGAGTCGTGAAATTGCCGGAGGGAGTGGACACTGTGGATTTTGTCGAAGGGTTTCTGCTTCCTTTGAACCTTATTCTAGTGGTGTCTGGGAAAATTGGAAAATAATGCTCAGAGCAAATAAGGCTATTGAACAAGTTGCTAATTGGGTGGAAGGAGGAAGGCCAAACCTGGCCCAAGAAAAACAGAGACTCTTAACAGGGCTCAGAAATATTGAACTCCATTAGGCTCCACCGAACTCCATTATTTTTGTTTGCAATGGGGGAGAAGGTAGTTCCGAAAGAGACGATCAAATATCTGGGTGTTACGATAAATAAATACCTATCATTTAATTGTATGTCTTCATTGTATGAACCAACAACAGTAAGCTGGTGGATGTAACAGTAGCATTGGACAACTCTGTAACACAAAGGAGACAGAGAAGAAACAATTTAATGATAGGCCTATCATTAAACTTGTCTAGAAAAACTAATGCTCAACGCCCGGCGCTCCAAAAGCAGCAAGCGCAGGCTGCTATGCTCGGTGGTACATTCAACCATGCAGCTCCGGTATGGACGAGTGCCATGGCAAACAAAATAACCAGACACAAACTAACGACAATACAACCGAAAATGTCGCTGAGGGTATCTAGTCCATTCCATCATGCAGCTCCGGTATAAGCGAGTGCGTTGGCGAACAAAATGACCAGGCACAAACTAACGACAACAGAGACGGAAAATACCACTGAGAGTATCTAGTGCATACCGGACGGTCTCAACGGAGGCCTTCCTTGTAATTGCTGGTATAGTACCAACAGAGTTATTGGTACGAGAAAGAGGGTAGCTCTAATGAGCGAGGACTAGCAGCAGGGCGAGCGACGTTTGCACAAAAAGTAAAATGCCAGGACGCGGCCATATCAGGCATAGCAAGAAATGTGGCGGTTGTCGCAAAAGGTACAATGGACCAGGATCCTTATCCTTGGCGATAAACTCCTACCTTACGCAAGTGCTAAGCTGGCATTCGTGCTTTAGGGACTACTTTATTAACATCCGATAGTCTTTGAGAGTACTGTGATATACTAGATGGACATTGGAAAGAGAAGTGTGTGAAAACCAAACCACTCTCAAACTGGATCCGACAGATCTGATCTACCAAACGATTAAGTTGGACAGCATCTGGACAACAACCATTAGTATGGTCACAAACATCAGGAGAATGAAAGAATAGGATGAGCGGATCAAGTTAAAAGCAACAAGAGACTTGAAGAGTGCTTGAACGCCTAATTACTTGCCGTGGAAGGCTTAAATACCCCGTAAGGCAGACACAAAACAACGACGATCTTGACGTCATGCGTGGAGCAGTCCCAAGATGCTCGGAAAGTTCAGGCGATCACAGGGGCGCGGCAAGTCTTGTCTGTCTACTCTTGTCTGTCTGCTCTTGTCTGTCTACTCTTGTCTGTCTAGTCTTGTATGTCTAGTCTTATCTGTCTAGTCTTGTCTGTGTAGTCTTGTCTGTCTAGTCTTGTCTGCCTAGTCTTGTCTGTCTAGTCTTGTCTGTCTTGTCTGTCTAGTCTTGTCTGTCTAGTCTTGTCTGTCTAGTCTTGTATATCTAGTCTTGTCTGTCTAGTCTTGTCTGTCTAGTCTTGTCTGTCTAGTCTTGTCTGTCTAGTCTTGTCTATCTAGTCTTGTCTGTCTAGTCTTGTCTGTCTAGTCTTGTCTGTCTAGTCTTGTCTGTCTAGTCTTGTCTGTCTAGTCTTGTCTGTCTAGTCTTATCTGTCTAGTCTTGTCTGTCTAGTCTTGTCTGTCTAGTCTTGTCTGTCTAGTCTTGTCTGTCTAGTCTTGTCTGTCTAGTCTTGTCTGTCTAGTCTTGTCTGTCTAGTCTTGTCTGTCTAGTCTTGTCTGTCTAGTCTTGTCTGTATAGTCTAGTCTGTCTAGTCTTGTCTGTCTAGTCTTGTCTGTCTAGTCTTGTCTGTCTAGTCTTGTCTGTCTAGTCTTGTCTGTCTAGTCTTGTCTGTCTAGTCTTGTCTGTCTAGTCTTGTCTGTCTAGTCTTGTCTGTCTAGTCTTGTCTGTCTAGTCTTGTCTGTCTAGTCTTGTCTGTCTAGTCTTGTCTGTCTAGTCTTGTCTGTCTAGTCTTGTCTGTCTAGTCTTGTCTGTCTAGTCTTGTCTGTCTAGTCTTGTCTGTCTAGTCTTGTCTGTCTAGTCTTGTCTGTCTAGTCTTGTCTGTCTAGTCTTGTCTGTCTAGTCTTGTCTGTCTAGTCTTGTCTGTCTAGTCTTGTCTGTCTAGTCTTGTCTGTCTAGTCTTGTCTGTCTAGTCTTGTCTGTCTAGTCTTGTCTGTCTAGTCTTGTCTGTCTAGTCTTGTCTGTCTAGTCTTGTCTGTCTAGTCTTGTCTGTCTAGTCTTGTCTGTCTAGTCTTGTCTGTCTAGTCTTGTCTGTCTAGTCTTGTCTGTCTAGTCTTGTCTGTCTAGTCTTGTCTGTCTAGTCTTGTCTGTCTAGTCTTGTCTGTCTAGTCTTGTCTCACTAGTCTTGTCTCTCTAGTCTTGTCTCTCTAGTCTTGTCTCTCTAGTCTTGTCTCTCTAGTCTTGTCTCTCTAGTCTTGTCTCTCTAGTCTTGTCTCTCTAGTCTTGTCTCTCTAGTCTTGTCTCTCTAGTCTTGTCTCTCTAGTCTTGTCTCTCTAGTCTTGTCTCTCTAGTCTTGTCTCTCTAGTCTTGTCTCTCTAGTCTTGTCTCTCTAGTCTTGTCTGTCTAGTCTTGTCTGTCTAGTCTTGTCTGTCTAGTCTTGTCTGTCTAGTCTTGTCTGTCTAGTCTTGTCTGTCTAGTCTTGTCTGTCTAGTCTTGTCTGTCTAGTCTTGTCTGTCTAGTCTTGTCTGTCTAGTCTTGTCTGTCTAGTCTTGTCTGTCTAGTCTTGGCTGTCTAGTCTTGGCTCTCTAGTCTTGTCTGTCTAGTCTTGTCTGTCTAGTCTTGTCTGTCTAGTCTTGTCTGTCTAGTCTTGTCTGTCTAGTCTTGTCTGTCTAGTCTTGTCTGTCTAGTCTTGTCTCTCTAGTCTTTTCTCTCTAGTCTTGTCTGTCTAGTCTTGTCTGTCTAGTCTTGTCTCTCTAGTCTTGTCTCTCTAGTCTTGTCTGTCTAGTCTTGTCTGTCTAGTCTTGTCTCTCTAGTCTTGTCTCTCTAGTCTTGTCTCTCTAGTCTTGTTTGTCCAGCCTTGTCTGTTCAGCCTTGTCTGTCCAGCCTTGTCTGTCCAGCCTTGTCTGTCTAGTCTTGTCTGTCTAGTCTTGTCTCTCTAGTCTTGTCTGTCTAGTCTTGTCTGTCCAGCCTTGTCTGTCTAGTCTTGTCTGTCTAGTCTTGTCAGTCTAGTCTTGTCAGTCTAGTCTTGACTGTCTAGTCTGGTTTATTCAATGTTATTGAACTCTCTAGTTAATACATCCTAAAGTATCAGCAACAAGCACAAAAACGTAAAGCAAATATTGTTTGGTGGAAGCGTGTGAATAAATATGGGTTAATGTCGCGGCATATTGAAACGAATTAGACCCCCGGGTTATCGGAAAAATCAACCGCCCAATAGATTTCCAGCGAAATAAAGAAATTACGTTACAAAAACCGAACAAACCGTGAAATATTGAAACCTCACCGGCGACGTTCCGTGCCCGCCTGTTAAATTATGAATCGACGCTCAAAACCGATGTGCAGCAACTCGGATCGAAATTGTAAAAGTTTGTTTATATTTTATCTGCGAACTTCGCGAATGGTTACGTTTCCGGTCGAAATTATGTTTTTATTTTTTCGCTTGTCGGACGTAATAGAGTGTAGATGTCATAAGGCCGCCGGGCAAAACTAAAGTAAATAAGTAATAGCATTTGCCGATATATCCGGATGCGGGACGTGCAGTTCCGACTCTCGAGAGACACGGACCCCTCATTGATCCCCTTTGACCGACAAAATGTCATCTTCTGAAAATAAAAAAGAAAATCTATCCTCACCCCAAAGATAAAAATTAATTATAAGGACTAGACACACGAAACTAGACTAAGATCATAGCAACCAAACTAAGGTTGATTATATTTTGAAACAAAATATTTGCATAATAAAACTGTGAGTTGCTATTTTGATTTTAAGCAGGCAGTTTCGAATGTAATCCAACAGTTTATATCGACAGGATGCAGTTGTAAACACGCGTAATGGTTCGAAAAACATGCCCGTCGCGCGCGGGGTTAATGGCAAACTGTTGAACGGGGGCGCGTCTGTTTGTCTCTCGGTGCGGGTCACGTACGCAAGCAACAGTTTGTACGCTTCGATTATTCAATATTTGTTTCAACAGAAGGAAGAGTCTAGTTTTTTTTTGATGCAACTTGAGCCAGCATATTTTAGTTACGTGTTACATAATGTAATAAATTACAATCAATTGGATTCCAAGTAAAACAAGATGCCAGTGGACTATTACATAATTTATGAATTTAGTGCAGAAACTATTAGAGAAATGTCGCAACTGTTACAAGATACCTTAATCACTCTGAATTACACAAATGAATTATTCGAATTTCCAAGTAATTTGATGGAAAGTTATTTACAAAAAAATATAAACAAACTGGAAGAATATGTATTAGTTCTTCGTTGGTGGCGCTACAGCCCTTGGCTTGTTCCACAACACCTTTCATTCTTCCTCTGTCTTATGCCAGTTGTCTCTAATCTATCACCTCCATTGTTTCAAGGCCGGGAAGGACATCATCCATCCAATTTTTAGGGTTCCGTACCGAAAACGGAACCCTTATAGGATCACTTTGTTGTCCGTCTGTCCGTCCGTCTGTCTGTCTGTCAAGATCATTTTTCTCAGGAACGCATCTCTACGCGTTGAACAAGTTGAAATTTGTATCAGATACTCGGGTCTGCGGTCTCTTTCAGCTGTGAAAAAATCAAACTTGTAAGTCAACGCGATCAAAAGATATGACCGTTTATGTCGCATATTTTGCGATTTCACAAGGGAATCAAAACCTATAGGGTACTTCTCGTTGACCTAGAATCATGAAATTTGGCAAAAAGCGGTGTCTTACAGCACATATAAAGGAAAAAATCTGAAAACCGTAACTATGTCGTTAAATTACAAGAAAAATGCGAATTTACTATTAGAAACTTATGAAAATACTGTAATGTGTTGCGTGGTATTGTCAGGCACCAGAAGCATATGGGTTGCATACAGTTAGGTCTTCCTAAAGGTACCTTACTTACAAATTTGTACGGAACCCTCGGTGCGCGAGTCACAACTCGCACTTGGCCGGTTTTTTTTCCTGTCCTCCTTCTTGCTCTCATCCAAATGTAGGTTTATCGACCTACATACCTTGAAAACCCTGTGGCATTATAGGCCTATTGTATTCCCCCAAATTGTTCCATTTAAGCAAATAGATCCAAACCATGTATTAGGTCCAGAAGTCTACGTGACTTGTGGACCTTGTGGTTCGGCGGTAGTCCCTCGGCTATAATATTGAGTTTTATTCTCCTGCGCAAGATTGCTTCACGTTGGAAGATTATATGGGAGGCAATTTTTGTCCTCTTCCTTGTAGCATAGTCCTTCTTTGTAGCATGAGTCTGCATAGTTCAGATACCCATCTTCTGCAGGTGTCGTCTTAGTAAAGGTATATTTACCCACTTAGAGCGCCTCTTCTAGTCCTGGTCCCTTTAGGAACTTCAGGATCTGGGTGGGTTTCAGCATTCCTCCATAGAAGCGCTGGTTCTTCGAAACTTTATAATCGTGCCATTGTGAGCTTAAGCCTTTTGACACTGTGCTGTACATACGCCTCTATGGGCTATAAAGCTCTACAAGTTAGTAACACCGTAGAAAGTGCGGCAATGGAAATACATCGTCAGTGTTACTTGGTCGCTGTGTCGCTTCGTCAGTATCACAAGGATAGTGCCATAATGTGACAAACTTGCATAGTATTACAAGATGAGTGTCGTAACTTGACAAGCCTGTACAACGATTATTCTTCAAACAGGGATATGACATAGAAAATGTTTAGCATTATGCTTATACAAAGAAATCTGTAGAAAGTTCAGCTTAATAGCTTTTAACATTTCTACAAAACAATGCAGGTCCTTCTCACTTAACGATCATTAGGGAAAGATCCTATGTTCGAAATCCTCCTCTGACCTTGACGATGGACACTTCCTATGACCCTGGACACTTTCTGTGACCTTGGACACTTTCGGTGACCTTGCCACTTCCGGTGACCTTGACCACTACCGGTGAACCTGACCCCCCGCCCCCCTCACTTCCGCTCCCTTAATTAGGTTAGTTGGGTTAGGTTACGGGAGGTTAGGAATGGAGCGCGCTTCAGTTTAAACCTCCCGTAAGCTAACCCTAATGATAATTAATCCAATGCTAACCCAACTAACCTAACTCAATGGGAGTAAAGCTGATTTAAAGCTGATAAAAGCTGATAGATAGACCTCACAGCCTCTTTAGCGTGGGGCAACATAGAGCTCACACCCTGTTTAGTGTGGGGCTACATATACCTCACACACTTTTAGGGTATTAAAGCTTAAAAGTTGATCAAAACTGACTAAAGCTGATTAAAAGCTGATTAAGCGCTTGGGGGGGGGGGGGGGGTACCAGGGTCACCGGAAGTGGCCAAAGTCACCGGAAGTGGTCGGAGGAGGAGGAATATTTAGAACATAGGATCTTTCCCTACTACGATCTACCTGCTTAATGACCGAACAGCTGTCTGGTCAAAGTTTCTGTAGCAATCTCTTCATAAACCGATGATGTTTTAGGTTAAATTCGCTTAATAATACCGTGTAAATCGGTAATATAATCCGTAAAGCTTGTGATTGGATTGTATTTTTATGTTGTGCAATAAAAAAAAAAATGTGTGGCGTCGGAACGAAACTCGGTGGTGAAATAGAAACCTGTTCTGTGAATTTTCTGTTTGATGTATGCAACCCAATGTTATGCCTCCACTCTCTCGCGGAGTAAATTAAGCAAAGATACTCGCATCCACACTCTCGCCTTACTTCGCGAGGACCTCAGTCGCATGATGGTGCCATGACTGACACGGAACAGGTAGTAGCTGCTGCTGCTGCTATTTTTGCGTATAATATATAGGAAATGATCAGTAAACATGAGAGTGTGGTCCCATTGCCTCGTACTCGTGCCTCGTGTGCCTTTGACTCGGGTTCGGAAAACCGCCTTTGGAGCGAAGTTAGCTAAGGCGAGGCAAGGAAGCACCAGGCGGGCCAAATAACCTCTCCACATTCTCGTGCCTTGCTGAACTTCTCATGCCGTGCCGTGCTACATCGCGAGAGTTGGGAGCGGGCTTTAAGCTTACTATTAAGGCGAGGAGATACATATGCCTGTAAAACGGATCAGTAGCGTGCATGTTGGTTAACAGCATGTAAAAGTAACTGGCACACTATGGGACTGTGTGGGAAAGTTAAACAAGCTGGGCAGAGAAAATAAAGACGCTATACTGTGTACGACACACTGGTATAGACGGAAACGAAGAAGCCGATCACCTACCAAACAAGGGATCAAGTAATCCCTTAATAGGGAACTGGAATCTGGAACTCTTTTGCGGTATGAGTGGGAACACCATTCACAAAAGTTTAGATGAAGAAATAAGGGAACAATGGATAAAAACTTGGAAAGAACTTCCAGGGTTGAGAAAATCTAAAGTAATGCTGGGATCTGTTAACCAGAAAAGAACAAATGCTTGCCGGAAACTAAACAGGAGCAAGGTTAGAATTCTGACAGGAGTCCTGACTGGACACTGCAGACTTAGGAAACACCTCAAGACCCTAGGCCTAGAGGAAGATAACAGCTGCAGATACTGTGGTTCTGCAGAGGAAACCCCATACATCTGCTCAAAGACTGCGGACTACTGCTTCTCAAGAGACAAATGTATCGTGGGGCCACTGCTTGAACGCACAGGAGTTGCAGTCCTTGAATCCCACCCAGATACTGAAATTCCTTAAGGTATCAGGACTAGAGGAGGCGCTCTAAATGGGTAAGTATACCAACATTTAGAGGAAGAGGGTGGGGTACAATAGAAGTCGTCACCACCAAAACTACAATCTACAACTGGCACACTATGGATACACATGCAAGTGAAACTTTCATGCAATTTATGTCCTTGCATGCTTGTATTTGCAAGACGTATACACAGTGTGCCAACATTCGAAGTGAATTAAATAGTATCGTATTGCTACTAGGAGTAGAATGTGTAGCTAAATTAATCAGATAAAAAAGAAGAGAAGAACAAGTCGGATTTGGGTGAAAGATTGTATTGGCAGAAGGGAGCAAGTAGTTGTCTGCTTACAGAAATGCTATTAGAGATATCGGTGGTTCATTATTCAGAATCTACTTAAGGATTACTTCCAGAAAGTTTTGATGAGTTGTGCAAAAATTGCGAACAAAATTGATACGAAATGCAAACTCGGCCAGAACTAAATTGGAAATAACTTTTAGCTGCTGGCGATTCATTTGCAGCTCTAGAAGCTTTGTAAAACGAAACTGTAATGCTGGGTTCTCCTCTCTCACTGACCCAATGCTCGAATTGTATCGTTACAGGCTGCTCACTGTAATGTTCGCTTCGGCTCACTCACTGATCAATACTCGACTCTGTAACGTTACATTAAGGTGGAATCAGACAGTTATGACGTCAATTCGTAATCAGTCAATGTTCGTTCACTTTCGTCACTTTTCACTCGAAATGAGACGTTTAAACACAAAATGAAACAAGAGTGCGGAATGAATTAGGGCTTCACGAGAACGATATTTTTCTCGTCTCGTCTCGTAAAAGCGAGACGAGAACGAGACGAGACCGCATGTGGTCTCACTCTCGCGAGAGCGAGAACGTATGTGGTCTCGTTCTCGCGAGACACGAGAGTCTCGTTTCTGATCCCGGTCATACTTCTTCTTCAATCTTTGATTCTAATACGGGCCGCCGTAATATTTTCTTGCATACATTTGAACTGCGGGCTCGGGCTAGTTACATTTCATTATATAACAATTAAAAGAGTAGATTTGGTAATATGAAATAGATGTCGTAGACAATTTCAAATTATGTTCGTTTTTATTATTAATTTTAAATCGTCAACAAAATAGATGATTTATAGACGAGACGAGACAAACGGTAACGAGAGCGAGACGAGACAAACGGTTACCAGAGCAAGAGCGAGACGAGACTAACGATTACGAGAGCGAGACGAGACTAACGGTTCCTAGAGCGAGAGCGAGACTGAGACGAGAGTAATTTTTTACACAACAAACGAGATCGAGACGAGATTTTTGAAACTCTCGCCCTATCTCGTCTCGTGTGAAGCCCTAGGAATTCATTAATGAACCGATCCAACGATGTTAGATATTGACAATCTCCAATCCGAATGAATTCACTTCTCCAACTAATATGTAATTCATGGATGATATGGAAACACACTTCTCCAACTGATAGTCCAGGGAAAGATTAGTGGAAAGCGGAAAAACGAAAGCGGAAACATTGGCAGACGCAGTGTATCCTGGCTGAAGAACCTGAGGGATTGGTTTAATTGTAGCAATGTCCAGCTGTTCAAAGCTGCAGTCAACAGGGTCCGGATTGCTGTGATGATAGCAAACCTCCGATAGGAGATGCACTATAAGAAGAAGAATTCGAATGAACGAAAAATGATCAGTCTAAACACAGAGAACGTTCACTCGAATTAGGTCATTTTGTCTCAAATCCTGTAGCAGAAGCACGTCAGATGGCAAAATGGTGTTCAAATGGTGTTGAAATTGCTACAGATGTGGCAGCTCGTGGACTTGATGTGGAAGGCATTAAGTATGTCTTAAACTTTGACTACCCGAATTCATCAGAAGATTACATCCATCGTATTGGCCGTACTGGTAGGTCAGATTCAACGGGCACATCATATGCTTTCTTCATACCGGGCAATTTCAGACAGGCTAAAGATCTGGTTTCTGTATTAAAAGAAGCCAATCAGGTTGTAAAACCAAAACTTTAGGAGTTGGCTAGTCGAGGTATACGGCAGTTTTAGAGGACGAGAAAATAATGGACTAAGAAGCAACCAAAGACGCCGCCTCCAAAGATGGAGGCGGCGGTGAAAAATCGAATGGTTACAATAATGGTTCATCATATTGAAGACCGTGAATTTAGACTATAACTGACTAGACTAGACTAGATTTATGAGCGTGATTTCAGTAATCTCTAACATGCATTCCACCATCTTTAGAGGATAAAAAAAGAACGATCTTAGATGAGAATTTCTATTATATGTAGATTCCAATTTATTTATTGCATAAATAATTTATTTACAGTTTAGAACTAAAAAAATGGAACGATCAAAAAACGTTGCTGTTTCACAAAAACTGATCAGAATTAAACTAATAGATCTTTTCATAGTTGAAATTTTTTTGTGCGGATGTGTCATGTTTACGACAAAAAGTTTGACCGAAACTTAACAAAATGTGCCCGAAACTTACATATTCCCGCCTTTCATACTCCGCGGCCGCGCATGCGCTAATTTACCGTCCTATTTCCAAAACGCACTACTTCATTGGACGATATAGTGAAAACGAAGAGTAGATTAATGTACTTTTCTACGCCGTGGATACATGGAATGAAAGAAAAATGAAGAATTCACTCGAGTGAACCTTTACATGCGATTGCTCCCGTTGAGGAAGCTCCTTAAGAATAATTTATCTTTTATTGAATTTAAATTTTATATTTGTGTTTATTTTGGAGGATCGTAAGGTGTCGATGGAATTAGAGCATTAGAAAGGGAACTTTTATGGATGGGCAAGAAGTCGTGAAAAATCTTATTTCACGAGGAAAAAAATATTGCAAAAGTTTTTTATTTTTTTTAATGCCGATGGAAGTAACTTGTTGACGGTTTCGCACAGAATCCTCAGTTTTACGCGGTTGTAAAAAATGTCGAGTCAAGGCGAACGAGTTTTCGATTTCGGTCCGAGAATTTTAAACGGAGAAGAATTTAAATGAAACCCGCAGCTTATAGAAAATTAAGCGAAATTTGCTTCAAGTTTGCTGCGAATTCTTGGATTGTTTTCTTTAAACTCGAACTATTTACGAAACGGGGACATAAACACACACTGAATGGAAAGCACAACTACGTCTAAATTCTAAACAGATTTCTAAAAATGTTTTCAACTCGAAAATCTCTGAAAAAAAAACGTTTGTAAAATCCGATTTGCATCGTTCAGGTTTAACGAATCGTTTTATACAAAATTTGAAAGGCTTTTTCTTTTTGTAACTGCAGGTATCATACATAGTTTCAATCTGCGTTTAATTAAATTTTAATTAAATGTAGGCTACTGAACCGAACGTTGGAAAAGAAACTTGGAAAAGAAAAAAGGATGCGTTTTGGAATTTTAAACGCTTTATCGTAATTTTTTTTTACCAAAAAAAATACGAATGGAAATTATTTGAATCTATTATTCGTTTAAAGTTTTTTTGATCGTAAGGCCGAGGCCGCACTACGGTTTTTTCCCGCGAGCGGTAAGCAATATAACTGCGAAACCGCTCGAGAAACACACAGTACGCTATGAGAAAAATCAATCGCGGGAAAAAAACCGCAAGTGAGGCCGCTTATATTAGCTTACTTGAGTTACAAAATCACGCGATGAAAAGCCGCGGCGGTTTAGCCGTAGTGCGGCCTAGGCCTAATAGCATTAAATTCGCCTAAATTCTCGAAAAATAATTGGCTCCAAGGGAAAAGAAAAATTCAGCGAAAAGCAACAAAAACTTCGGAATTTCAAGCGGCGCTTCGCACTCGACCTAATTTTCTTCCAAGAAGAGTTGTGGAATGTGTTCCAAGAAGATTTATAGTAAACAAATTTCATTTTGTTCTCTTCTAGTCGAGTTCGGTTAAATGCCAAATTCCATATTGTATCTGGTATTGCAAGTACGAACTGAACTGTTGCGCGTTTTTTTTTATTTCCTTTCAAAACTATGAGTACCTTTGTCTAGGGCAGTGCTTCTCAAACTTTTTTTTGCCTCGGCATGCTTAACGAGCTAAAACAATCTCGCGGCACCCTTGTCGGGCTACAAAAATTTTGACTTTTTGGACAAATTTCGTTTGAAGATTCCTTCACGTTTATGTACTAAATCAGACTGATTGCTTTCCAGATGTCTTTCTAATTTGTATGGAACCAAGCCGCTGTTAGCAACAATTTTATGACAGATAACGCATTGCCCTTCTGGTACTTGTGCGTTCCCAACAGAAACAAAGCGAAACGATATGTGGTAGCTGGGATCATATTTCCTTATTTTTCCTCGGATTATCTTTTGGTCGTGAGTTGCGCTTTCGCGAACTGAGGCAGACGACCTTGATTGATTTAGACCATTCCAGATTTTAGCGAATTGTCTACAATTTTGCATTAAAAGTAGGAACTCAAATTCGTTTAACTCCTCATGTATTTTCTTTTTTACATTTCTTGATAATTGCTGCGGCACCACAGGCATACTCTCGCGGCACCCAGTAAGAGATCCACTGGTCTAGGGAGGTATGTGAGGAAGAAAAACAGAAGAAAATGTGGAGACAATGTGGAAAAGGAATGGAAGTGGGAAGCTGGAACAATAGAGCGAGTAAAAGAGTTTAAGAACTACATAATGAACGAGAGGGCTTCGGATAAATTGCATTTGAGGGAGTTAGCCAGGAAAGCAAACAATGTGTATTTTGGGCACAGGAGAAAGAAAATGAAGAAACGACTTCAGGAGGAGGAGGATGATTATGATTGAAAGTTTGATACAGAGTATATTAATACATGGAGCAGAAATCTGGGGATGGTAAGAACAGTGAGAGGTAGAGAGAAAGCGCAAGAGAAATACCTGAGTTGGGTGTTAGGAGTAGACAGAGAAACTCCTGGATACATAGTGAGAGAGGAATGTAAGAGGAGCAAACTGAAAGTGAAAGCTGGGAAGGAAGCAACTAAGAAACTTTGAAGATAGAATGAACGGAAGGGAAGACTGCGAGACTGAATACTGGAAAGAAGAAAAAAGGATATAGAAATGGTATGGAAGAGAGGAATATTACCGAAGAAATGGATGCGCGAATAAGGAAATGTAGAGTCTAAGAGCAGAAAGCAAGTTGACGAATGGAGAGATGAGCGAAAGAGACAATGACGTAGGCATGCAGGAAGGAATAGAAAGAATAAGCGAATCCAGATACAATATGAGGTATAATAACTGTGTGATAGAAGGGATTCCGAAGCACATGGGACGATAAAGTGCCAGAGGAAGGAAGATAATGGCGAAGTACAGATGTGGAAATGAAGAGAGAGAAATTAGGTATTGGATGGAAGAAGATAAAAGTATGTGTAGGATGTGTTACGAGGAGAGAGAGAGACAGTGAAGCATATGTGGAACGAATGCGCAGAGATGAAAGAAAGGGTAGGAAGGAAAAGGGAAGAAATTCTGAATGAAGATGGAAGAGAGATACAGTGGATGAAAGAAGTACGGAAGGGTTGGATAGAGAAAAGGATAGGGAGCAGCTTGTTAGAGTACATTTATGATGTTGTTATGATATATTGCAGAGGATATGTTGAGTTTTATTTTTATAATCACACATTATATTTATTTGAATAGGGATGGACCCTGTCTGTAGGTACATTCAAACCTACAGACAGGGATCCAGAAACCCCGTAGGTAAATAAGGATTATTATTATCAACTATGGGTAGCTTGTTGCAAATATCTTTTGAACTAAGGTTTTGATCAAAAAACCGGCCAAGTGCGAGTTGTGACTCGCGCACCGGGGATTCCGTACAAACTTGTAAGTAAGGTATCTTTAGGAGGACCTAACTGTATGCAACCCATATGCTTCTGGTGCTTGACAATAGCACGCAACACATCAGTGTATTTTGATAAGTTTCTAATAGTAAATTCGTTTTTTTCTAGTAATTAAACTACATATTTACGGTTTTCAGATTTTTCCCTTTACATGTGCTGTAAGACACCGCTTCTTGCCAAATTTCATGATTCTAGGTCAACGGGAAGTACCCTATAGGTTTTGATTCCCTTGTGAAATCGCAAAATATGCGACATAAACGGTCATATCTTTTGATCGCGTTGACTTACAAGTTTGATTTTTTCACAGCTGAAAGAGACCGCAGACCCGAGTATTTGACTACATTTTCAACTTGTTAAAAATGGTCTTGACAGACAGCCAGACAGACAGACGGACGGACAACAAAGTGATCCTATAAGGGTTCCGTTTTCGGTACGGAACCCTAAAAATGGCAAAGGGATCTTCGATGCTGTACTATGAAAGCTATCCAGATCCGTGAATAGAACTGTGTTTGCAATTTTCAAAATTCGATTTTTTTTGCCAAAATCTCAATATTTGCAGAACTTTGGTCGAGGTGCAGAAATTTGTTAAATACGCAGTTTTACACAAAAGTGGTTGGCTACGGTTATTATTGGTATTTGCCATTCTTTTTCGCGAAATTCCGCAGAACTTTTGAAAATTCGCACAAATTACTTTATAACTATTTCATATCTACCAGGAACTCTACTTATGTTTTTAATATTAATTTCATATCTACCACGAATTATATTTTTGCAAATCCGTTTGCTAACTTCCCAGAACTGACTAAAAGCACAGAACCAGAGAGCTCTGTGTCTGAGACAAATATCAGTCTAATTTCTGTTCCAATCGATAATCTTGCTATTTATTTTTAATTTTCCCAATCAATTTTTGTTATGAACTTATCACAAATACGGAACACAGCCTGAATATAAAAATATATTCAGCCTTTTCGGAGCTCTATAACAATTATTGCGTCTTTTTAGGACTACCAAAACAAATTTCACAAGAAATTTGTAAGATATTTACAGCTATCAGTCCACCTTCGTGGCACTCAACAAAAACCATAAAAATATAATTATTTTAAATAATATAGACCTATGCAGCATTTGCTCTAAGCATTATTCCCCTTTCTGTTTTCCCAGTCACTACCATAGCCAGGTCGTCAACAAAGCCCACCATCTCCACCCCCTTCGGCGGTTTGAGTCTGAGGATTCCATCGTACAGGATTTTCCACAGTGTCGGGCCCAGAACCGAGCCTTGTGGACGCATCGCGCTCTTTTCTATTCATCAAATAGCTCCTGATTAATCGCAGTAGATACGGTTGCATGCTCTTTCTTGCCAGTTCCTCCAAGATGTTTTGCTATGATGCAGAATTAAGGGCATTTCTAACGTCGAGTGCAATACGCTTTCTTGTCTAGTTTTGTCAATCTGGTCTATCTAGTCTTGTCGGTCTAATCTTATCTGTCAATCCTGTCTGCCTAGTCGTGTCTTACGCCTAGTCTCTCTATTCTTATGGGTCCAGTCTTGTCTGTCTAGTCTTTGTCCATTGCAATTAATGCAAAAGCAATTTCGTCGTTTTAGACGAACGTGCTCGAATTTTATCACTAATTTGCATTTTTACGGCCAACACTTTAAATTATTTTAAAATTTTTATGTTTCCAGCAGATAAACGTAATTGTTCCAGCGGAATTTATTTTCGTTTTAGAACTGAATGGACAATAACAATTTAACAATTTCATATTGGCGATAGCATGCCCATTATAGATCTGAACGTATCTGTCTAGTTTAGTCTGTCTAGTCTGTCTAGTTTGTCTAGTCTGTCTAGTCCGTCTAGTCTGTCTGATGTCATTATCACATTTGATCCCGCCATGGAGAAGGACCCGTGGCTGAGGGTTGCGGATCTCTTTTTAGAATCTCAGACCAACTGGACTGCTGCCTTTTTTTATATGTGGTTTGGGGATGCTCTACCAGCCTGTGTGTGAGGCTCTCACTCACTAAAACCTTTCTTCCACTTGGCTTGAAAGTACGCCACCCCGGTATCACTTGCGCATTCCTTCAGGGTGAGAAGCCCGGACGGTGTTTTACCGCCCTAGTTTTTCTATTTTCCTTTTATTTTGCCACACCATCTCTTCTTTCGTCTTCGTCCTTACTTTTAAGGATTTCGGAACACAGATTTGTTATTGTCTTCCGATTGTCCTCGCTCTTAATCATGAGATTGACCATATTTTGTGTGATAATGGGTTCTCTTACCTCCTGTTCTGCTACGGCCCTAATATCAGCCCATTGCGAACATTGAAAGAAAGTATGTTCAGCAGTATCCGTTGCTAGGCAGTATCAGCAGCTGTCGCTTTCTATTTTGCCTATCCTCTTAACATAAGCGGTGAAACTACCATGACTGCTTAGTATTTGTGTGAGGTAGAAGTTAACTTTCCCGTGTTTACGATCGTACCAACAGTCAATTTCAGGAATGAGGGTTCGGGTCCAACCCGCTTCCTTGGCGTGGGCCCAACGTTCCAGCCATTTGCTCATCAGTTGGTTTCTGTTTAAGGTCCTAACATCTTTGTTCGTTCCTTGGTTGGAAGCCCTTTCCTCCTGCCGCTATAACTTGTAGCGCAACGTTGGACACTGTGCGGTAGGCACAGAATATGCTTATGAGCATGGGGCGTTGAGTCCTTATCAACATGTTCCTATTAGAAGCAGCTTTTAGGCCATCCGCCCAGGCCCGTGAATGGCTTTTACTGCAGTTTCGACCCTGCCACGGCTTCCTCATTTATGTCCGCGGACACCACAAGGAGGTTGTCGGCGAATGCTACCAGTCTATAGTTTTTGCGAATTACGGCGAATGCTACCGGTCTTTTGTCTTTTCTAGGTCCAGAACGCCATCGTAGAGAATGGACCTGGGTTGTTCCCATAGCAGGCTGCGGTTTTTGGGGGCAGTAGACTCTAATAGTTATATCCGAGTAAGCGAATATATATTCCAGGATTTTTTTTGCGCATGGGCCAGGCCTTGGTTCTCGTCTTATGGATCGCCAGATTTTTTTCTCCATGGTGGTCCTTAGCGCCGCAGCACAGTCAACGAGATCCTTTGGATCGGTGGGGGCGTCTGGATTTTTGGTGACAATCTGGTAAACAAACCTGGCTTTGGTGGTCATGTCTCCCTTATGCCCGCCATAAACGCTACGGCCTACCGGAGAGGTTACATGTGCAGGTTTGCCTGCGCAGGTCAACCGTACGCAAGAAACTGCACAGGTCAATTCCCACACACGCTGCGGTCTACCTGCGCAGACAAACCTGCACAGGTAGACCTCTCCGCTGTACCGTTGTGTGTATGGCGGGCATTATCGTCGAAAATGTCAAAGGAGTCTCTCAGATAAAGGACTTTACCTGGTTCTGGCTTCTGCTTGGCTGTTTCTTCAGGCCCCGCGTATATTGTTGTCAATGTTCTTGGCACCCCCCGATCCGAGTTTAGGTTCCTGTCGACAAACCAGGCAATATCTCACTCCGTGGAGGTATCAAGGGCGTTTCCGTGCTCCTCCTTGATCTTCCGGTATGCTAGCAGAGGCCATTCCATACCGGACACCATTTGGAAGTCCTCGTATGTCGTTCCATGTTCAATTTGTTGGAACAATTTTGTCAGTTGCTCCTCCTGTTTTGGTGGGAGTGTTTGCGTGCTTGTGCTGCGCAATACGGCTCTTTGGCTGCTTTCTTCGCGTATATTTTCGACTGTCTGCATGTCCTGGTCGTAGGTCAGAGTCTCGGCCTTTTCCCATTTATGATTCTCCAGCCAATTCTGTACGGAACTTCGGTTCATGGTGTCTATGTTTCTTTTTTCATTTTCACAACTAGTTTTCCCTTTTTGTATTTTGGTTTTCAGAGACAATCTTTTCGAAGGTTATAATTTGCTTTGAAATTGTTTCTATTGCCTCTATTAGGGTGAAGGCTATTGGAAGGCTATTGAGGCTTTATATTGTAGATTTCTTTATTCTAAAATAAAACGTAAGGGGTCGTCCATTAATCACGTGATGTTTTTTAGCAACTTTTGATTCCAAAGTTTTAAGACTTTCGTGCCAAGAAACTCTCAAACTTCTACATGCGTCCTCTCTAGCTGACCAACGTGTCAAATTTACTCTCTTTAGCCTCACTTTTAAGTCACTTTTGCCAGCGTTGTGTCTTAGATATTCAACATGACTCGCTAAAAAAAGGATCGAATTCAGCTAACTGAATCCAAAATCATACAATAATTACCGTTATTTGGAACGCTGAACTTTTTATTTTTCCCTCTATAGTACACAACGGAAGATAAATTAATACATATAAGAAATTGCGTGACTCAATCAACAGAGGCGGCTTTTCTTTTCGGCGGCTTTTCTTTTCGGCGGCTTTTTTGTTTGTATCGCCGCTCTATATCTGTCTCTCTCTGCCACTACGCTATATGCCTAATGCCTATGCCTATTTCATTTGGTTTTTAGCCGCAGTTTATTTATTTTTATACTTAAAACCGGGTTTTAACCGGTCAACCGGTTTTTTACTTTACGAAAAACCGAAAACCGGTTTTTGAAATTCCATCTCGTTTTTTGGATGCCCTAGTATTCAACAATTTCCGTTTTTTCGAGAAGTCCCCACCTAGCGAGTTACACCTTTGGTGTCCACCTTTCATGTTAAGGCTACCTTCTCATGTGTGCAGGCGCTTTGGCGTCGTGACCATCGAAAACGGTTATTTTAGAACTTATATTTCTCCAGGTTTTTCCAGTGACAGTTCCTTGCACTCCGGTCTGGTCACCTACCAGGGGTGCTGGGCGGTCGTTGGATGACGGTCGGGGGGAGCCCGGGAGGTATGCCTCCTCTGCGCCGTAAATGAATTTTTCTTATTTGCATAGTCATAATTTTAAGGGCTGTCCGACATAGACCCGCGCCAATGGGTCCAGGGAACTTTTTTTGTTGAAGAGGATTTTCCCCTCCGTGGGTTTCTATCTTGGTCTGGTCCTTCTCCCTGGACCTGTCCAATTTGGGTGACCCTTCTGGTAGCTACGCTACCGTCAGCATAGCTCTCAGGACCATTAGGACACGCAAGCTTCCTCACCCGGCATAATGCCTTCGTCAAGGTGTAGATACTTCGGGGGAGTCTGTCTTGTCTGTCTAGTCTCTCTAGTCTGTCTGGTCTGTCTGATTTGTCTGGTCTGTCTGGTCTGACTGGTCTGTCTGGTCTGTCTTGTCTGTCTGGTCTGTCTGGTCTGTCTGGTCTGTCTGTTCTGTCTGGTCTATCTGGTCTGTCTGGTCTGTCTGGTCTGTCTGGTCTGTCTGGTCTGTCTGGTCTGTCTGGTCTGTCTGGTCTGTCTGGTCTGTCTGGTCTGTCTGGTCTGTCTGGTCTGTCTGGTCTGTCTGGTCTGTCTGGTCTGTCTGGTCTGTCTGGTCTGTCTGGTCTGTCTGGTCTGTCTGGTCTGTCTGGTCTGTCTGGTCTGTCTGGTCTGTCTGGTCTGTCTGGTCTGTCTGGTCTGTCTGGTCTGTCTGGTCTGTCTGGTCTGTCTGGTCTGTCTGGTCTGTCTGGTCTGTCTGGTCTGTCTGGTCTGTCTGGTCTGTCTGGTCTGTCTGGTCTGTCTGGTCTGTCTGGTCTGTCTGGTCTGTCTAGTCTGTCTAGTCTGTCTAGTATGTCTTATCTGTCTAGTCGGTCTAGTATGTTTAGTCTGTCTAGTCTCTCTAGTCTGTCTAGTCTTGTCTGTTCTTCTTAATTCTTAAATTTGAAAACAAGATTTAGCTACTTCTTGTATTTCTCAATTCTAGTACAGCTAACGTTATTAGGTCGATAGCCTTATTAAAAGCTAATACTGTTTTTTTTTCAGAGAAATATGTCGATAGTGTTAGTAAAGCCTGTCTAGTCTCGTCTTAATCTTTGTTCATTTAGTTTTGTCCGTTCTATCTTGTCTGTGTAATCTTGAGGTTAAGCTTGTCTGTGTGTCTCTCAGTATTACAATCCTAAAGTTTGTGTAATTTGGTTAATTTGGTGATTGTGCTGTTGTAAGCTGAATGGCATTAGCGAGTGTGTTGTAGCCAGCCGGCGTAATTAAATAATATATATCCGAGCTAAACAAAATATGTTTCAACAAATACGTATTTACTCTGTTATTTCAATTAAGCGAAAATGTTGAATTTAATTTCTAAAGTAAACACCCGCCCCGTATAAATAAATAAAATAATTTGCGGCCCGAAATTTTTAATTAAATTCGCGTTTTCATGGAATTATATTCACAGTCAACTCTTGAATTTAGTTTTTCTTGTATAAACTTTTTAAAGTTTTATTTTTCTTGTTCAATAATAACAATTTCACACGACAAAAAAATTTGACTTTTCTGTAGAAAATTTGTATTCTCTCTTCGGTTTCACGTCGGTTTTACACGAGAACGATATTTTGCTCGTCTCGTCTCGTAAAAGCGAGACGAACTCTGGTCTCGTCTCGTAAAAGCCAGACGAAATCTCGTCTCGTCTCGCAAAAGCGAGACGAACTCTCGTTTCGTCTCGTCTGATCGAGAACGATATTTTTCCCGTCTCGTCTCGTCTCGTAAAAGCGAGACGAACTCTCATCTCGTCTCGTCTCGTAAAAGCGAGGCGAACTCTCGTCTCGTCTCGTCTCGTCGAGAACGATATTTTTCCCGTCTCGTCTCGTAAAGGCGAGACGAACTCTCGTCTCGTCTCGTAATAGCGAGACGAACACTTGTTTCGTCTCGTAAAAGCGAGACGAACTCTCGTCTCGACTCGTAAAAGTGAGACGAACTCTCGTCTCGTCGAGAACGATATTTTTCCCGCCTCGTCTCGTAAAAGCGGGACGAACTCTCGTCTCGTGTGTAGCCCTAGATTTCACTAATTCACGCATTCATAAAAAAAACACGAATTAAATTCAATTAAACGCGAAAATTTGATGATTTATATGTTAAGTCCAACTAGGTTTAAGTGACCAATTACACTATATTTACTAATTGAAGAAAAGTATTTGTTAATTGAATAAACCCGTTTTGACCTTAGCATTAAGGCAGGAACTAACTGCAAAGAACCGTCGATGGTATTTTCCCCATATCGCTTCGCCTTTCCCTTTATTTATTTCGTTCCAATTAACGTTTCTACCTGGCTGCCCTCTATTCCTCACATGCCATTAGCGCAAAAAGGAAAAGATAAAAATAGAAAAGA
The DNA here is from genome assembly GCA_944588485.1 of Phosphuga atrata. Taxonomy (NCBI): domain Eukaryota; kingdom Metazoa; phylum Arthropoda; class Insecta; order Coleoptera; family Silphidae; genus Phosphuga; species Phosphuga atrata. The sequence continues at coordinate 63,643,555 of OX155900.1, forward strand.
CGAAAATAACACAGAGCGAAAAAGAGTCTGTATGAATCGTACACACGTATTACTCCAATTTAATTTTAATTAACAAATATGGGATGCAGTAACTTAATTCTGTTTGGGGTTTGTTAATTAAATCCCAATTATAGATTAACCAAACCCCGTTGGATTTTTAAATTGCTCCAACCATAGTCTCTTTTTGTGTGTTGTAAATAGAAAATGTATGAACCGCCGGAAACTCAAAACCTAGTACATATATAATTTAGTTTCCGGCAGAAAAAACCTGGAAGGTAAACAAACAATGTATTAAAAGTTTGGATCGAATCGAACGGCAATTCGAACTTGTTTGCAAATTATATTTATTGCAATCGGTCCGTTGATTAGGGTTTTATATATTTTCGCCGGTCGGGTTCCGCAAATAAACAAACAATGCAACAAATATATTTTTTGCCGGCGATACGGTACAGTTCACATTATCCACACAACAGTATTTGCATTTTGAGCATTGATAACATTTTGCCGTTCAAAAATAATATTGGCAATATCGTTAATAGCTCATATATCGGGTAGATTTCATACTTTGGATCAGACACTATTCATTGTTTGTTTCCCTTGTAGCATCGAACATCTCTTATTATAAATGTATTAAATAGTAACATTTGTATCTTTTCTTCAAAGATTATAATTTCTAGGAAATCTTTGTATACATATCGTCAACAAAGTTGACATCATCAGTATAAATAAACTTTATTAAAAAAACATTTGTTAAAAACAACTTCTTCACTGGCAAACACCACAACAATTCAAATGTCAGTCGTGGTGTTTGCCAGTGAAATAGTTGTTTTTAAGAAAGTTTTTAGAATGGAAATATTAGTTATAGTAATGATGTTAACTTTATTGACGTTATGTATACAATGATTTCTAGAAATTATAATTTTTGAAGAAAAGATACAAATGTTACTATTTAATATTATCAAAATCTTCAAACTCAACGATATATAAATAATTATTTTATTAATATGCAAATGCAAATTAACTCATCTGTGTTCATACATTTTTTGAGATTGTTTCAGTCAATGCATTTGCAAATCCTACAGACACTTCTTCCATTAAATCAATCCCCGATTCCTCTTTTTCATTTTATTACACAGACTTTACTACACCTCGTATTAATTCTTGCTCCAATGCTCCATTGCACAATGTTGCATTAATTGTTACTTTTTATCATCCCTAAATTCCATTTTTTTATTTTGTTATTGGGACTGGGATATTATGAATACAAAGGCCTATTTATTTTTATTTATTTCCCAAAATACACAAAATATACAATGTATATATCCTGTGGAGATAAGAAGTACGTATGTCGGGAAATATAAACACAAAATGAAAAATACTAAAAGGGAACATTCCATAACGTTTATAACATTTATATTTATTTGCCTAACAATTATAAATGGACAAATAAATACAAATGCTATAAATAAGCCTTTTAATAATATCCCTTCTTATTAATATTTTTAATTAATTAAAAAATAGAGGAAAAAATTTGCTCCTCCCGAAAAAAAGTACAAAAAGGAGATAATAATAATGCCAACCGCAGCAAAACATCTGCTGCCGTACCGACTTACTACCCCTACGATGAGAGTGAGAATGGAATCTATTATCAGCGACTCACTCGCCCTGGACTCAAGCCCACCAGCTAAAATCAACCATGAACTTGGCATGATTGAAACACAAGCTACAATGCAACCTACCTCAGGCCCTAGCTATGACGAGCGAAAGCAAACCTGGTTATTCGGATTCTGGGGGACCAGGACATCATGCAGGGAAGAGTCGGAGCTTCCGAAAACTCCTCAAACCCAAGAGTAAGTAAGCACTTAGTAGGGAAAGGTGTCACGTTCTGGACCCGCCTCCGCCTCCCGACAGTGCGCATGCGCGAACAGAGGATTTACAGATACCTGAACAAACCTGATAATTAACTGATAAAACCTGATTAAACCTGTATATTAGCTGACTAAACCTGATTATTAGCTGATTAAACCTGATTATTAGCTGATCAAACCTGTGTATTAGCTGTTTACAGGAATCTGTAAATCCTCTGTTCGCGCATGCGTACTGGTCGGGAGGCGGAGGCGGGTCCAGAACGTGACACCTTTCCCTACTGCACTTCATTGGTACTCTCAACGTACAGACGCTGACCAAAACAGGAAAACTAAAAACGCTAACGGACACCTGCGATAAATTCAGTATCCTCATATTCTTGTACTGCAAGTATGAGGATACTGAATTTATCGCAGGTGTCCGTTAGCGTTTTTAGTTTTCCTGTTTTGGTCAGCGTCTGTACGTTGAGAGTACCAATGAAGTGCAGTAGGGAAAGGTGTCACGTTCTGGACCCGCCTCCGCCTCCCGACCAATGCACATGCACACGATTTCGTGAATATGATCACTTTGACTCTGGTGGATATCGAATCTACAAGGGAAAGCCTGCAGACAAGCTAAGAAATAGTAATCTACATATATTGGGAACCGCATTTCTAGTACTTAACAGTATCCCGAACTCTGTGCTAGATTTCTCATCACCTTCGGAACGGATCTCCCTACTCACAATTAAATGCGCTAACAAGGCCTACACATTGATTAACGCACATGCTCCTGTTAACAATGACCCTGACAAGAACAAAGTGGAGAAGTTCTGGTGACAGCTAGAATGGGCACTCAACAAGATCCATCAACACCATATCAAGATCCTCCTCGGAGATTTCAATGCACAAATCGGCAGAGGAAGGGAGCACAGGCACATCACTGGGAATTTCTCGGCTCACAAAAAGACAAATGCCAATGGATATCGCCTAATCAACATATGTGCAATGTCTAACCTCCAACCAATATCCACACACTTTAAGAAACCACCACGCAAGATGACAACCTGGAAATCGCCAATCAACCACATTGGGGAATACCAAATCGATCACGTAGCGATATCCAGAAAATCTTCTCCAGAAATCATGAACGTGAGGATACGCAAGGGTTACGTGGAGTCCGACCATTATCTTTCACAAATTCTTCGCTTCTTACCTAACAGAAGGAAGTGTCAAAAATCTAAATTCCCGCGTATAGATCCAAAATACCTAAGAGAACACGCAGAGGACTTCGCACAATCACTACAGACCAACACACAAACATGGGATGAACTTCTTCAGACAATCCAGCAATCAGCAAGGAAACTCGGTTAACCGCCACGAAAACGAAAACACAGATGGTGCACATTGGAATGCGACAGGGCCTTTGAGTCTCGTATGCTTGCGTGGAAGACTTGGCATAGCAACAAGACACAAAAGAATTGGCAGAATTTCTTAAAAATGCAGAGGGAAACGATCAGACGCATTAAACGGACATACCATTTCAAAAAATTAGAGGAAATCGACAATGAGTTCAAAATAAATAACACGCGAAACTTCTACAGAGCATTTAAGGAAGAACTGATGAACTACAAGCCACCGAGCCTCTGCTTCCGTCGGCCTGATGGAACCCTTGAAACAAACACAAAAGCGAACTGCGAAATTCTGAAACAGTACTTCGAGAAGCTACACAACTGTGAACCCCCTGAAGAAAGACTACAATGCAACATAGCCGCGCCAAACCAGGACTCTGTTCCACCAACACATGAGGAAATACGAAACAAAGCACCAGGGTAAGACGGCTTAATCGCTGAAATGCTCAAGATCGGAGGTGAACTCTTGGTTGACAGACTGCAAGCTATCGTTGCAAATACATGGAAGAGCGGCATCATACCAGCGGACTGGAAAAATGCTCTGATCCACCCACTACACAAAAAAGGCGACAAGACTGATCCAAACAATTACCGAGGCATTTCCCTTCTATCAATCGCCTACTCAAGTTCTCTCACGTGCCCTCCTCACAAAACTGGAAGAACAGACAGAACATCTAATCGGTGAATATCAGGCAGGTTTCCGACCGCACCGATCATGCGCGGAACAAATCTGGAACCTGAAGATGATACTGCAACATCGCCAGCCCAACCGCACAGTTGTCACTTTCGTAGACTTCAAGAAAATCGATTGACCGCATAACTCTGTTTAATATACTTCATGAATACGGTGTGGATAGTAAAACAACCATGTTAGTCGAACAGACTTTGTCGGGCACAACATCTAAAGTAAAATTCATGGGTGAAATCTCCGAGCCTTTTCAAATCAGTACTGGAGTAAGACAAGGTGATGGATTGTCCCCACTCCTTTTCAAACTGGTACTAGGTAAGGTAATCAAAATATGGGAGAAAGAAGTACCTGGAGTATATATGGGAACAAAGGACAAACGAATCAACATAAAGTGCCTCGCTTTTGCTGACGACCTTGCAATAATCACCCGGACTACTGAAAAAGCCAAACACACCATCGAGGAACTTCATGAAATCGCCATCAGGACCGGCCTTCAAATCTCTTACGAGAAAACGCAATACATAGACTCCATGAGCTCAAATATGACACATCTTGCAACCAAATATGGCAACATCATACAAGTTAAGCACTTCAAGTACCTATGTGAAATAATTGGAAACACTAGTAAGGAAAGAATGGCTAACAAAACACATGCAGAAAAGTTACGCAAAGCCTATACAATCACCTGGAATATGTACAACAAGAAATAACTTTCTACTAAAGCAAAACTCCGTCACTACCATACAGTCATTCTTCCAGAAGCACTCTATGCAATTGAGACTGTATCATTAACCATCTACATCAATGATATTGAGAAAGTAGAACGTCAGATACTGAGAAAAATATTTGGACCTAAGGTACAAGATGGTATCTGGATGCGTAAAAGCTCACAAGAACTGTATTCCCTGACAGAACGATTCTCCTCAGTTGCACGGAAAAGACGTCTGAAATTCTACGGCCATATAGTACGAATGGATGACTCTCGATTGACCAAGAAAATCTTCCACCTTCTTCCATCATCAATGGAACCCGACAGTCCAAAGTACGCTGACTGGTAAAAACCTCTCAGTAATCAATAGACCCATTGGCAACTACACGAACTAAATACAGGCAGGAAATAAATTAACATAACTTCAAATTAAAGAATCCAACAGCTAAGAATTTGAAACTAAAAAACGTATGGACGCAAGAAAGAAGACAGGCCTAGAGCGAAAGGATGAGGAAGTTTTGGGAAGACAAAAAGAACAAGATGACCAGTGCTAAGTAATGGTTGTACGCGCTCTTTAGAGGGCTAAACGAATAAATAATAATAAAATAGAGAAAAAATTGCTATGGAAATTTTCATGTTATAAGTAAAGAATTAAGGAAACAATGTTCTTTAATTCACAAATTGACTAATAACATAAATAAAATAAAATTATAAGTACGGTGTGGCTCCTGCATTTTACTGCTAACAGAGGCCACGAGCTCCCAAAAGATTACATTTCCACATGTCCCACAAAATCACATTCATAATGATTTACATAATTATTTTCTGGGACATCGTGGCCTCTCCTAGCAGCAAAATGCAGGAGCCACACCGTACTAATAATTATATTTTATTTATGTTATTAGTCAATTTGTGAATTAAAGAACACAGTTTCTTAATTCTTTTCTTTTTAATGATTGTTTGGGCGTCGCGTGTCGAATCGAATTCTCTTGGCGTGTTTGCAAACAGCGACGCCAACAAAAACCCGTATTTCGGGGTGCGTCTGTGTTTTTTGCCTGCAAAAAAAAACGATAAGATAAGGAACGCTCTCGCCGAAACCGGTCCGTCCGCCAGTCACAGTTCGCGTTCGCCAACAACAACAAACATTTGCTTAAAATCCCTTTAAAAACAGACACTCGTGCTTCAATTTGCATGTGAAGGCGTTAATTAAGTTATCTGTGTCTCTGTGCGTCGGTAATTGATGTCGATCGACGATGCTGCGCTTAAACGCCGGATTACAGCTAACTCCTTGCTTTATTTTCGGTGAGTTTCCTCATTATAAACTTACACTTATTTACGTTAAATAGACATCTGGCGCTCTAATTATAGTTGCGACTACTCGGAATTTATCTTGTTAAATATATCTAATTCGACACCGGTTTATTTACTGCAATAAAACAATCCAATAAAACTAGAAAAACTATGGAATTATACAGACTAGACTGAGATTAAACAGACAAGATGAAACAGACAAGATGAAACACACAAGATGAAACAGACAAGATGAAACAGACAAGATGAAACAGACAAGATGAAACAGACAAGATGAAACAGACAAGATTAGACAGACAAGACTAGACAGACAAGACTAAATAGACAAGACTAGATAGACAAGACTAGACATACAGACAAGACTAGACAGACGAGACTCACCAAATCCCCTATTCCACCTTGGCTTTTAGTATGCGCCACCCCGCTATCGCATATATTGCATTCATTCAGGGTGGGCAGCCCGGACGGTTAATGAAAACCGCCCTAGTTGTCGCCTCCCCGACCAGGATTCGAAAGACAGACGAGACTAGACAGACTAGACTAGACAGACGAGACTAGACAGGCGAGACTAGACAGACGAGACTAGACAGACGAGACTAGATAGACGAGACTAGACAGACGAGACTAGACAGACGAGACTAGACAGACGAGACTAGACAGACGAGACTAGACAGACGAGACTAGACAGATGAGACTAGACAGACGAGTCTAGACAGACGAGACTAGACAGACGAGACTAGACAGACGAGACTAGACAGACGAGACTAGTCAGACGAGACTAGACAGATGAGACTAGACAGACGAGACTAGACAGACGAGACTAGACAGATGAGACTAGACAGACGAGACTAGACAGATGAGACTAGACAGACGAGTCTAGACAGACGAGACTAGACAGACGAGACTAGACAGACGAGACTAGACAGACGAGACTAGACAGATGAGACTAGACAGACGAGTCTATACAGACGAGACTAGACAGACGAGACTAGACAGACGAGACTAGACAGACGAGACTAGACAGACGAGACTAGACAGATGAGACTAGACAGACGAGTCTAGAAAGACGAGACTAGACAGACGAGACTAGACAGACGAGACTAGACAGACGAGACTAGACAGACGAGACTAGTCAGACGAGACTAGACAGATGAGACTAGACAGACGAGTCTAGACAGACGAGACTAGACAGATGAGACTAGACAGACGAGACTAGACAGATGAGACTAGACAGACGAGTCTAGACAGACGAGAATAGACAGACGAGACTAGACAGACGAGACTAGACAGATGAGACTAGACAGACGAGTCTAGACAGACGAGAATAGACATACGAGACTAGACAGACGAGACTAGACAGACAAGACTAGTCAGACGAGACTAGACAGACGAGACTGGACAGACGAGACTAGACAGACGAGACTAGACAGACGATACTAGACAGACGAGACTAGAGAGACGAGAAGAGAGGGGAGACTATAGAGACGAGACTAGAGAGACGAGACTAGACAGACGAGACTAGACAGACGGGACTATACAGACGAGACTAGACAGACGAGACCAGACAGACGAGACTAGACAGACGGTACTAGACAGACGAGACTAGACAGACGCAACTAGACAGACTAGACTAGACAGACGAGACTAAACAGACGAGACTAGACAAACGAGACTCGACAGACGAGACTGGACAGAAGAGACTAGGCAGACGAGACTAGACAGACGAGACGTGACAGACGAGACTAGACAGGCGATATTAGACAGACGAGACTAGACAGCCGAGACTAGACAGACGAGACTAGACAGACGAGACTAGACATACGATACTAGACAGACAGGACTAGACAGACAAGACTAGACAGGCAGGACTAGACAGACAACACTAAACAATGTATCGCATATTTTATCGCGTATTCATTCAGGTTGGGCAGCCTGGACAGTTAATGAAACCCGCGCTAGTTGTCACCTCCCCGACCAGGATTCGGTCCCGGGTCTCCATTAATGATCTTACTTTACTTTTTCGATTCCGAAATCATCCCATTTATAGTTTTTCAGCCTGGTACCGGGCTTGGTCCATGGTATTTTCATTTGCAACCCACATCTCATCGATGGAGCACGTTGCCATAATGTGCATCGCAGCAGATGGCCCATGTTTTGTATCTCTGCACATTCACAGAGGCATTGTTGGTCTTCCTCAAGTTTCCACTTTAGTTTATTTGATTTTACGGCTGCCACGCCGGTTCGTATTCTGTTTAGCTTTCTCCATGTCTTCCAGTCCAAATTTGACCCTACACAGGGACTTTCGTTGATAGGAAAGTTGTTGGGCGGTTCCACGGTGGCACATTGAAGAATTTTTTCCTAGATTTGAGCCTTTTACATTGCTGTTCTTCAGAGCCGGCGTGAAGGGTGGGCGAACTGTGCAACGGCACAGGGTCCCACGCTAGACAGTGGCCCCGCGCATTTAGACAGTTGAGTTTATATTTTGTCTGTAGGTTAGGTAGGTCTGGTTAGGTCTGGGATCGGCATCTATTAGCGCGCGCAGCCGCCTGCGACGGACACATTTATCGTTTAATTGAGTTGCTACTTTAACTACGCCGGAAGTAGACTACTACTCCTAACTAAAACTGATATTACAAGTCTAACTAAATTACTTTTTAATCCACTCGCAATATATAACCCCAGAATGTCTAGCTATGAAAGAGATCTTTCATATGAGAGAAGGCCCCGTTTCATTATTTTGCGCAGGCCCCCGCTTCATTATTTTGCACAGGGCCCCGCAAAATATAGCGCCGGCCCTGCTGTTCTTGGCGATCGTCGAAGATTTTAGTACGTTTGGTTTAAGACGATATCGACCTGTTTTGCATCACTTGATCTGCACCATACTGGGCAGGCATGTTCTGCAGTTGAAAAACTGAGGTCTTGCGCGGATGTTCTCAAGACATAATGGTGTTTTGCACCCCATTTGCTTCCGGCTAATTTTTGTGCAAGGCTATTTCTAGCAACTTTTTGTCTGGTTTTGTGCTGTTTGTAAGTTAGTGTTCTATCGAAGAGAACTGTGTGGCACTGTGTAGCTCACTGTGTGGAAAGATTTGCCGGAACTGGGTTAGTTACCGGACGCCCGAATGTTCTGGTGCACATTCTACGAGGAGACTCTTTCCTCTATATGTTGGGTGAAGTTCAAAATCTGGCCAGTGCAGGATTTTCCGGGTCTTAAACCAGCTTCTTGTGGTATTAGTAGATTTTCTATATGTGGGCCTATTGGAGGACATTTAGAAAACCAACTAATACCACAACAAGCTGGTTTCAGACCTGGAAAATCTTGCACTGGCCAGATTTTGAACCTCACCCAACATATATAGGACGGGTTTGAAAGGAGAGAAAAAAAGAGAAAAAATATCTGGCGTTCGTGGACCTGTCGTCGGCATACGACGCCATAAATCACAAACTACTCCTCGAAAAAGTCTCCAAAATGACAGGAAAACTACCATCTTACAGAAGTCCTGAGATCAATGCTGAGCAACAGGAGGTTCTACCTGGAATTTCAGGAGTCGCTGGAGGAGCCAGAAGAACGGGCTCCCCAAGGGCAGCGTACTGGCGCCTCTCCTCTTCAATTTGTATTCGAACGAACCTGTCGGCCCCCATACAAGTAGTTTCATCTACGCCGATGACATAGCCATTACGTGCCAATCGCAACACATCGAGCAGATTGAAAGAAAGCTTACAGAGTCCCTATCCAGACTGTCTGAGTATTATAAGACAAACCAGCTTCGCCCAAACCCTGGGAAAACTAAGACATGCTTATTCCACCTCAATAACCGGCAAGCGAACAGGGAATTACAAGTGGATTGGGACTCGACCTGGTTAACAGCACTGCCCAAACCCAGTCTACCTAGGGGTCACTTTAGATAGAACTTTATCCTACAAGAAACATATGAAGAAGACTTGAGCAAAATGTCATCTGTAAGCTTGTCAATTCCTATTGGGGAGCCCATCCAGGTGTACTGCGGACAACATCCCTTGCCATGTGTGATGCCCCGGCTGAATACACTTGCCCTGTATGGTCCAGATCAGCACATGCCAACAAACTAGACCCCTCCCTAAACGACACTTGTAGGCTGATTACGGGCTGCCTAAAACCAACCAACCTGGATTTCCTGTACATGTCAGCGGGAATAGCCCCCCACAAATCAGGCGGCAAGCCTTATGTATGGATGAATGAAATAGACAGTTACTGAATGAAAGACACCCCCTATACGGATACATGTCAGCGGGAATATTCCCCACAAATCAGGCGGCAAGCCTTATGTATGACAGAACGAAGTAGGCAGTTACTGGATGTAAGACACCCCCTATACGGACACGAGCCCCCTGCCTCCAGACTTAACTCCAGGAACAACTTCATAAAGTCAACAAACCCACAATCAGACTCTAAATCGGCAAGTAAAGAAACAGTGTGGAAGCAGAGGCTAACAGATAACAATACCCCAAGCTGGAATCCTACAGAAAGCCTCCCTGATGGATCACAACTAGACTGGAAAACCTGGAAAAGCCTCAATAGGATCAGATGTCAAATGGGAAGGTCCGGGGAATTTTTTTAAGATGGGGGAGATCCAGACGATGGAACGCTTTCTGGTCTGTCCATCCCTACAGACCCCTTGCACAATTCGGGACCTGTGGAAGGCGAATGATACGGCGGTGCAGTGTGCCAGACATTGGAAAGAGATCTGAGCCACTAAAACAAACCAATCCTGACTGGCGACGCCTGCGAACGTCGCACACACAATTTATCCTATTATTGTAACGAATAAGCGTAGTTCAGACATGATTAAATAAATCCAAGATTATACCCAGATACTTTGGCGTTTCGGCGTATTTTAAATTGAAAGAACTTACTTGGGTTTTTAGCGTGTTTTTTCGATAGTATTTGGCCATAGTTGCCCTTGCGTCTTCTAGCCTTCCCTCTATCTCCCCGAATGTTTGGCCTTGAACTGCGACAATTAGGTCTTCAGCGTATACGTTCTTCTTCTTAATGGCACTACAACCGATTGCCGGTCTGGGCCTCCTTCAGCATGTTTCTCCAAGCGGACCTATCACTCGCCAACGTTCTCCAGTCCCGTACTTGAAGTTTTTGTAGGTCAGTTGTTACCGCATCCTTCCATCTCCCTCTTGGCCTTTCAGCGTATACGTAGTGTTTGGCATTTTCTGTTATAGGCTGGTCATTGGTGTATATATTAAATAGAGTGGGGGCTAGAACACTTCCTTGTGGGAGGCTGCTTCTTTAGATTCTCCAACGGCTTTTTTTTAGTTCCACCTAAAGCCTTCTGTTTTGGAGTATTGATTGAACTGCTTTCTTTAGTTTGTGGTATTAAGGGAATAACTGTTGGTGTACCGCAAGGTAGCGTTTTAGGCCCATTACTGTTTATTTTGTATATTAACCTCTTGATATACGAATAAAATGCGCGTAGACGTGTCCATATACATGTGATCTTATCACATGTATATGACGTCTTAGAGACGTCATTGTATGTGAAAGGGTTAAAGATATTTTGAACTTAATACCAAATTACTGCCTAATATCATATGCTGGCGATACAGCTGTTTTTTGTAAAGACCAAACATGGATAGAAGTGCAAATGAAATTATCGGAATGTTTTATGGTTTTGTAGACTTTGATCTTCTCAATCGTATCGCTCGTCTCCGAGCATCGTGTTAATGGTATGACCTAGGGATCATATTTGTTGTACTTGTTGTCTCCATTCTTCCCTGTTTTCAGCAGCTTTTGTGCAATCGTGTACAGTTGCGCCTATGGCTTTGGGTATTTGTTCCACATAGCGCTATGGTGATCTTACTCGTGGTCTCTTACTCTCTATCTTTCTTTGGACTATCAATTAGACTGCATTAGAAGCAGGGTTTATGGTTTATTGTATCGTAGGCTGCTGTGAAATCGATGAACACAGCTATTTTGTTATTTAATAATACCCGCATTGAAAGGCGGTCAACATATGTTGTCAACTACACTACCGAGGAAGAGAGACAGACAAGACGCACAAGACTAGACGGACAAAACTAGACAGACAAGACTAGACATTTAAAACAATATCTGTTTGTCCTTTTTTAACTTGTCTGCCTAACAATAAATGTTGCAAATTAATTTTATGAAAATATTTGTTTTCTGGGTTTCGAGTGCGAATAAAATTGACCCTGGTAAATAATTGCACGTTCATAGAGGAAATTAATTAATTGCAAATAAATTGCAAAATGCAAATTGCGGCGTCACAGTGAAACAAAGATAACAATGCGAGTGATACAAAAACCGCGTGGACGCGAATAAATTAAATAAGTTCGCACCAGACGACGTGTCTGCCAATTCCACAATAATTATCTGCATATTGTAATTAGTCTACTGTGCTAAATATAATCATTATTGTAATGATTTATTTAGCACAGTAGACTATAATAGAGACTAGCGACTTGGGTGTTCCAGGTTTTATGGTTCCTGAACTCCACGAACTATGTGGTTATTCTAGTTTTGTGTATGAAGACTATATTCAAACTTGAAACAATCGGAACACAGCCTGAATATATAAATATGTACAACCTTTCCGGAGCTCTATAACAATTACTGAGTCTTTTTAGGACTACAAAACACATTTCCATTACCAGACATATTTCAGATTTGTTTTGGTAATCCTAAAAAGGCTCAGTAATTATTATAGAGCTCCGGAAAGGTTGAATATATTTATATTTTCAGGCTGTGTTCCGATTGTTTTAAGTTTGTATGATTATCTATCTAACGTAGGATGGTTTTACCAATTCTATCTTATCAAGACTATATTTGTTACATTTAGCCTAAAGTCTTGATTATAATTCGCAATTTGTTCTCGCAAATATCTCGTAACTCGCAAATATCTCGCTGCCAATAATCTGCTTTATCTTGTGCAGTTCAAGTTCAATCTTACCTGTTTACAACGTCGTCATAGGAAAAATGAGAGTTGCAATTGGTGATTTCTTCATGACTAGACTGACAATACTGGACTTGGGTATCATTTAAACTTCTAGCTTGTTTGCAATGAATGTCTTGTAGTCATAGACAAAATAAGAATTGTATTTATGAATAAATATAAGAAGTAAATGTAAGATAAAGTTAAATAGAATCATCGCAGTATTTTCCTAAATCCTACAAATAGACTGGAAACTGAGATAACTATTAAGGAATGAAAGGAAGGGGTGGATGGAATAAATAGATATCTTTGAGAGGAAAGTATTGTGTGGAATACTCGGACCAATGCAAGACGAAAATGGGCTGTACCAGGCCTTGCAGTACCCGCCAGTATCCGCATATGCAAAGATACAAAGGTTACGATTGGCAGGCCATGCTACAAGATTGGATGAGGAAGGACTGCCAAAACGGGTCCTCCAAGGCAAAATGGTAGGGAAGAGACCGAGTGGCAGACCACGGAAACGATTTAAATTTGGAAACGTCAAAAAGTTGCAACATTTGGAAACGTCGAAAATTGAAGATTGTAGCATTTGGAAACGTAAAAAGCAAAGTTATAACATTTGAAACGTCAAAAATTGAAGTTTATTAAATTTGGAAACGTCGAAAATTGAAGTTTGTAACATTTGGAAACGTAAATAGCAAAGTTATAACATTTTGAACGTCAAAAATTGAAGTTTGTTAAATTTGGAAACGCCAAAAATTGAAGTTGCAACATTTGGAAACGTCGAAAATTGAAGTTTGTAACATTTGAAACGTAAAAAGAAGCAAAGTTATAACATTTGAGACGTCAAAAATTTAGGTTTGTTAAATTTGGAAACGTCGAAAATTGAAGTTTGTAACATTTGGAAACGTAAAAGCAAAGTTATAACATTTGAAACGTCAAAAATTTAGGTTTGTTTAAATTTGGAGACGTCAAAAATTGAAGTTGCAACATTTGGAAACGTCAAAAATTGAAGTTTGTAACATTTGAAACGTAAAGAGAAGCAAAGTTATAACATTTGAGACGTCAAAAATTGAAGTTTGTTAAATTTGGAAACGTCGAAAATTGAAGTTTGTAACATTTGGAAACGTAAAAAGCAAAGATATAACATTTGAAACATCAAAAATTGAAGTTTGTTACATTTGGAAACGTCAAAAATTGAAGTTTCAACATTTGGAAACGTCGAAAATTGAAGTTTGTAACATTTGAAACGTAAGAAAAGCAAAGTTATAACATTTGAAACGTCAAAAATTGAAGTTTGTTAAATTTGGAAACGTTGAAAATTGAAGTTTGTAACATTTGGAAACGTAAAAAGCAAAGTTATAACATTTTGAATGTAAAAAATTGAAGTTTGTTAAATTTGGTAACGTCAAAAATTGAAGTTGTAACATTTGGAAACGTCGAAAATTGAAGTTTGTAACATTTGAAACGTAAAAAAAGCAAAGTTATAACATTTGAAACGTCAAAAATTAAAGTTTGTTAAATTTGGAAACGTCAAAAATTGAAGTTGCAACATTTGGAAACGTCGAAAATTGATGTTTGTGACATTTGAAACGTAAAAAAAGCAAAGTTATAACATTTGAAACGTCAAAAATTAAAGTTTGTTAAATTTGGAAACGTAGAAATTTGAAGTTTGTAACATTTGGAAACATAAGAAGCAAACTTATAACATTTGAAACGTCAAAAATTTGAGTTTGGTAAATTTGGAAACGTCGAAAATTGAAGTTGCAACATTTGGAAACGTCGAAAATTGAAGTTTGTAACATTTGAAACGTAAAAAGCAAAGTTATAACATTTGAAACGTCAAAAAATGAAATTTGTTAAATTTGGAAACGTCGAAAATTGAAGTTGCAACATTTGGATACGTCGGAAATTGAAGTTTGTAACATTTGAAACGTAAAAAGCAACGTTATAACATTTAAAACGTCAAAAATTTAAGTTTGTTAAATTTGGAAACGTCAGAAATTCAAGTTGCAACATTTGGAAACGTCGAGAATTGAAGTTTGTAACATTTGAAACGTAGAAAGCAAAGTTATAACATTTGAAACGTCAAAAATTTATGTTTGTTAAATTTGGAAACGCCAAAAATTTAAGTTGCAACATTTGAAAATGTCGAAAATTGAAGTTTGTAACATTTGAAACGTAAAAAAAGCAATGTTATAACATTTGAAACGTCAAAAATTGAAGTTTGTTAAATTTGGAAACGTCAAAAATTCAAGTTGCAACATTTGGAAACGTCGAGAATTGAAGTTTGTAACATTTGAAACGTAAAAAGCAAAGTTATAACATTTGAAACGTCAAAAATTTATGTTTGTTAAATTTGGAAACGTCAAAAATTGAAGTTGCAACATTTGGAAACGTCGAAAATTGAGGTTTGTAACATTTGAAACGTAAAAAAAGCAAAGTTATAACATTTGAAACGTCAAAAAATGAAGTTTGTTAAATTTGGAAACGTCAAAAATTTAAGCTGCAATATTTAGAAACGTCGAAAATTGAAGTTTGTAACATTTGAAACGTAAAAAGCAAAGTTATAACATTTGAAACGTCAAAAATTTAAGTTTGTTAAATTTGGAAACGTCAAAAATTGAAGTTGCAACATTTGAAAACATCGAGAATTGAAGTTTGTAACATTTGAAACGTAAAAAAGCAAAGTTATAACATTTGAAACGTCAAAAATTTAAGTTTTTTAAATTTGGTAACGTCGAAAATTGAAGTTTGGAACATTTGGAAACGTAAAAGCAAAGTTATAATATTTTGAACGTCAAAAATTGAAGTTTGTTAAATTTGGAAACGTCAAAAATTGTCAAAAATCAAAGTTGCGATATTTGGAAACGTCGAGAATTAAAGTTTGTAACATTTGAAACGTAAAAAGCAAAGTTATAACATTTGAAACGTCAAAAATTGAAGTTTGTTAAATTTGGAAAATTGAAGTTGCAATTGTTATTTTGTATATTAAAGATATTTTCAACTTAATACCAAATAACTGTCTAATATCATATGCTGGTGATACTGCTATTTTATGTAAAGCCCAAACTTGGATAGAAGTGCAAAAATATTATCGGAGTGCATAAATACCAAAACTGCAAAAATTTTCCCACTATTATTGCATTCTAAGATCTAGTTAAGGCGTTTAACATAGTTAATCGTATTAGACTATTATAAAAACTGGAAGCATATGGAATAAGAGATGTTGCTTATACGCTAGTCAGGGATAATTTACAGCGCAGGTCAAAATGTGTTCAAATTAAAAACATTAAATGCGTAAGCAAGGGCATAACAGTTTGTGTACCGCAAGGTAGCGTTTTAGCCCCATTACTGTATATTTTCTATATTGAAGATATTTTCAACTTAATACCAAATAACTGCCTAATATCATATGCTGGCAATACATTGTTTTATCTTCTTTTAACGGAGGTTGGTTATCATAATCTTCTTCTGACTCTACAGCCCAGGGTGAGCTTTGGCCTCCTTAACAATCCCCTTCCACCTTTGACGGTCTTCAGCGACACTTGTCCAGTTTCCCACTTGTAGAGTTTCTAATTCTTCCTCTACCTTATCTTTCCACCTGGCTCTGGGTCTACCTCTGCTTCTTGATGTGTTAGGTTGCGCTTTATGGATGGATCTGAACTGGTCTATAGAGCTGCTGAACTGCTCTAAACTGGTCTATAGAGGAGAAATCAAACCACTCCCTCAGATTCTTGAGCCAAGAGGTCCGTCATCTTCCCGGACTCATCTTTCCTGATATTTTTCCCTGCATAATGTGTTGTAATAATTCATAACGATCTCCTCGCATGACGTGGCCCAGATATTTAGTTGTCTTATGTAAAGGCCAAATATGGATTGAACTGCAAATAAATTATCGGAGTGGATAAATAGTTTAAGTCTCAAACCGAGTGCAAACCAATAGACCTTATGGCTATTTAAGCACATGCGCATACGGCAAGTGTGACAGGCGGGAATATGAAAGTTTCAGGCACATATTTAGTTATACATAAAAAAATTCGGGCACTTTTTGACGTATAACATGGAGAAAATTGACACATTCGTACAAAAAATTAAATAATAAAAAATAATTCAACCTTGAAAAGGGCTATTATCGCTAAATTTAGATTAAACTACTTTTATTACTTTTGCATGCTACAAGGATACTTTACCCAGTGATAAATAGTAAAGGGATTAAGAGGGTTGAATACTATAAATATTTAGGTATCTAGATAGGTACTTACGTATTAACGCCACTGCAGCTACAGATTTGAACAAAATATAATGGTTAGATTAGGTTATTAGGAGCAGATAAATCCAGACCACATATCGCGCGGCAGCGCGACCTCTCGCTGCGGTGGCGTTAATACGTAAGTACCGGTATCTATATTGATAGCTGCATGAAGTGGGAACACCGTGTTAAGGAAGTAGTTAAGGGTGTGAGACATTTTGCCGTTCTTTTCTATAATCTAAGTCGATATATGGATAAAAACTAACAGTATAAATTACATATCCATGCACTTATTGAAAGTTCAATTGACTAGGGCGTTAGCGCCATAGTCAGCATATATTTGTATTTTCTGGTCCGTAAATGAATAAAAAATGTATTAGAAAGCCATTTGCAGCGGGGAACGAGACACAATTCGTTACGTGGATTACGTAATCCCGACGTAAACATTCGAATCACATCAGGGAAGGCTGCGTCGAAACGCCATTACTCGGACACAAACTGTTTAATAATGTCCTGACATTATTTCCTCCTTTCGACGGCTGTTCTTTTTCGCGTTCATCCCTACATCACTATTTTTAATAACATCACATATGACTGCTTTAGATGAGTTTAAAGCTGCGTACACACGGTTTAAAAAACTAGCGTATAGTCCTGCTATAGTTTAACTATAGCTGTGTGACCGCTTCGTATAGTTCAACTATACACACAGCTAAAGAAAAGACTATAGCGGGACTATACGCTAGTTTGTTATACCGTCTGTACGTAGCTTAAAGTTGCCAATCATCCATCACATATAGCGGCTTAAGTTCTTGATATGAAGACGTGATTTGTTATTGCATTTTGTTAAGCAAATTTACATAAACGTTTTAGATACGGCGGTATTTAAAGTTTCTCACCTTTTTGATGCGTAAATGTGATGCTATTTTAAATCTTTTTCGACAATGCTCTAAACCAGGCGTCGGGAACCTATGACCCGCGGGTCACCAGTGAAATTATCAAATGTGTTAATTTCAAATGAGCCGCTTGACTTCCATAAATAAAGTATAATATACGTGGTCTGTTAGAAAAGTATCCGACATTATTTTTTATTTTGAAAACCAGATGAATTTGAATCAAGTGCGCTTGCATGAGCCGACCTTGACCCTTTGTGCGCATGCGTGAATTTTTTCCCGCCTGTAGATAGCGTCAGTTGTTGTCGAGCAGTGTTCGAGTGACGTAGTGTCTAGTGCTCTCGTCGGTTTTTAAATGCAAGTAAAATGACGGAGTTAATTGGAGCAACGCTACTGCATCAAATTGGACAACCATGTGGAAACTATTCGGAAGATTCAGACGGCTTTCGGTGACGATGCTATGGGCATCACACAGATTAAGGAGTCGTTCAACCGGTTTAAAGACGGTCGCACATGGGTGGAAAGCGGGCCACGTTCTGGTCGGCCATAAACATGCCGAAATGACCATGTCATTGCCAAAGTGAACGTTGTGGTGATTCCTGACCGTCGCGTGACTATCCGAGAAATTGCGACCAGAGTTGTGGTCATCAGGAAATTGGCGACTCCATCACGACAATGCTCCAGCACATTCTTCGCACTTGGTTCACAATTTTTTGGCGTAAAACCAGACTCCTCTGGTTCGACAGGCTCCTTACTCTCCCCTGCGATTTCTGGCTATTCCCCTAAGTCAAGAGGCCATTGAAAGTAACGCGATTTCAGACAAGAGAGGACATTAAGGCTGCAACGACAGCCGAGCTAAAGTCGATTCCGAAAGAGGCTTTTTCGGAATGATTCCAACAATGGCGGCACCGCTGGGAGTCCCAAGGTTACTACTTTGAGGGTGATTAGGTTCCCAAAGCTCCAGGTATGCCAGTTTTTTTTTCGCCTAAAGGTCGGATACTTTTCTAACAGACCACGTATATTTATCATTTTTGTCTTTAGGCCAGGTAAGTTCATGCATCCGCATATCAGTCCGCAAAGATCGTCTCCATATTTCAGTATCTGTGCAATAAAATAGTACGTGTGCCGCGGTGTCATTTTGACCACACTCACAGAGAGGACCCTTTTAGCAAACCCGTGGAGGTATGCTTTGAAATTACCATGGCCTGTTATTAACTGGATGGCGTGATGGGACAGACTGATGTTGAAACCTCTGTAAGTCTTAATGGACGCTATAAACAGCTTGGTCCACAAGCCTGTGGTAGCCACATCCCATCTGTCCTGCCAGAGCTTCTCGAAATGCCCTTTGTAGCACGATCTTAAAGGCAATTTACTAAAGGAAATTGGTAGGTCTTCCTTGTCAACTGCTCGTTTGGGAAGCATATCTACTCGTTCTTCTTCTTCTATCGGCACTACGGTCCATGTAGAACCTTGGCCTGCCAAAGTCATTGTCATTTGTCATTGCCAAAGTGAACGTTGTGGTGATGCCTGACCGTCGCGTGACTATCCGAGAAATTGCGACCAGAGTTGTGGTCATCAGGAAATTGGCGACTCCATCACAACAATGCTCCAGCACTTTCTTCGCACTTGGTTCACAATTTTTTGGCGTAAAACCAGACTCCTCTGGTTCGACAGGCTCCTTACTCTTCCCTGCGATTTCTGGCTATTCCCCAAAGTCAAGAGGCCATTGAAAGGAATGCGATTTCAGACAAGAGAGGACATTATGGCTGCAACGACAGCCGAGCTAAAGTCGATTCCGAAAGCGGCTTTTCGGAATGCTTCCAACAATGGCGGCACCGCTGGGACAAGTGTGTGGAGTCCCAAGGAGACAACTTTGAGGGTGATTAGGTTCCAACGCTGCAGATATGCCAGTTTTTTTTTACCGGCTAAAGGTCGGATACTTTTCTAACAGACCACGTATAAAGGAAATTTAAAAGAAAATTATAAATATTTTTTTTATGTAATGACATTACCCACTGACCTGAAACGTCTTGGTAATAATCACAATTGTTAGTTGTTAATAATCAATTTGATTCGCAGCCAAAAAAGATTGCCGGCGCCTGCCATAAAGAAAGCCAATAGCTAGACGCTACGGTCTACCGGAGAGGTTACCTGTGCAGGTTTGCCTGCGCAGGTCAACCGCACGTCGGTAGCGTGCATGGGGACGTTCCGGCATACCGGAGCGGTTTTCAGTTCGTTTTGCAATGGCATCGATTGAGGACGATGTGCGTCATACCATATATATATAGCATTGTATATATGTAGCATTGATAGGCCTAAAGTAAATTTTGAAGAAAAACAAAATGCAAAAAGGATGCGAAAAAAAAATGGTGTAAGCATTGGTCATTGAAAAGGAAAACTTATCGTCATGTTAATCTATTGAACGAATTACAAAACCTATTGAACCTATTGAACAACTGACGCGATTTGTGCAGGTGACCGGAGAACATGCAGCCACGCACAGCTACACCGCACGGTGTTACTCGAAAGAATTGATTTTCGATCTTGCGCTGGTCGCCTGTGCAGGTCAAAAGAACTGCACAGGTCTATTACCACACACGCTCCTGTCTACTTGCGCAGGTAGACCTCTGCGGTAGACCGTAGTGTGTATGGCCTGCATTAACATTAATGGTGGATTATATTTTATACTGCCACAAAATATTGCAATAGCTACAAGCACAAGCAAATTTCTGTGCAACATGTCTTTTTATTTTCTAAGATGCCGTGCCTCAAAGTGTTAGCTTGAAAACGATTTACGAGATATGGAAGACTAGGCTAATATTTAGAAAAATATTTTATTAAACAGTTTTCCTCTTAGCGTTTCCGCGTTTGTGAAATTGTTGCCGCGCGCTCGCACCTCCCTAATAAATTCACGTCGAAATCGAACACGAACGACACCGGAAGGAAACACGTTAATGCATTTTTTAATATTTCTTCTTCGTTTTTCCATTTTTCTTTTCTTCTGCTGTAAATGCGAATTCGCTCCGTATACGAATAAGGTGACAGAGTTATAAAATATTTATTATTTATTGATCTCCTCGGCAAGCGACGAAAACGAATTCACAAACGGACACTATATTATCGATGATATATAAAACGTGTCTGCTTGAAATTTTAAATTAGATAGACAGATAATACTAGATATACTAGACTAGACAGACTAGACTAGACAGACTAGACTAGACAGACAAGACTAGACAGACAAGACTAGACAGACAAGACTAGAAAGACGAGACTAGACAGACAAGACTAGACAGACAAGACTAGACAGACAAGACTAGACAGACAAGACTAGACAGACAAGACTAGACAGACAAGACTAGACAGACAAGACTAGACAGACAAGACTAGACAGACAAGACTAGACCGACAAGACTAGACAGACAAGACTAGACAGACAAGACTAGACAGACAAGACTAGACAGACAAGACTAGACAGACAAGACTAGACAGACAAGACTAGACAGACAAGACTAGACAGACAAGACTAGACAGACAAGACTAGACAGACAAGACTAGACAGACTAGACAGACTAGATAGACTAGACAGACAAGACTAGGCAGACAAGACTAGACAGACAAGACTAGACAGACAAGACTAGACAGACAAGACTAGACAGACAAGACTAGACAGACAAGACTAGACAGACAAGACTAGACAGACAAGACTAGACAGACAAGACTAGACAGACAAGACTAGACAGACAAGACTAGACAGACAAGACTAGACAGACAAGACTAGACAGACAAGACTAGACAGACAAGACTAGACAGACAAGACTAGACAGACAAGACTAGACAGACAAGACTAGACAGACAAGACTAGACAGACAAGACTAGACAGACAAGACTAGACAGACAAGACTAGACAGACAAGACTAGACAGACAAGACTAGACAGACAAGACTAGACAGACAAGACTAGACAGACAAGACTAGACAGACAAGACTAGACAGACAAGACTAGACAGACAAGACTAGACAGACAAGACTAGACAGACAAGACTAGACAGACAAGACTAGACAGACAAGACTAGACAGACAAGACTAGACAGACAAGACTAGACAGACAAGACTAGACAGACAAGACTAGACAGACAAGACTAGACAGACAAGACTAGACAGACAAGACTAGACAGACAAGACTAGACAGACAAGACTAGACAGACAAGACTAGACAGACAAGACTAGACAGACAAGACTAGACAGACAAGACTAGACAGACAAGACTAGACAGACAAGACTAGACAGACAAGACTAGACAGACAAGACTAGACAGACAAGACTAGACAGACAAGACTAGACAGACAAGACTAGACAGACAAGACTAGACAGACAAGACTAGACAGACAAGACTAGACAGACAAGACTAGACAGACAAGACTAGACAGACAAGACTAGACAGACAAGACTAGACAGACAAGACTAGACAGACAAGACTAGACAGACAAGACTAGACAGACAAGACTAGACAGACAAGACTAGACAGACAAGACTAGACAGACAAGACTAGACAGACAAGACTAGACAGACAAGACTAGACAGACAAGACTAGACAGACAAGACTAGACAGACAAGACTAGACAGACAAGACTAGACAGACAAGACTAGACAGACAAGACTAGACAGACAAGACTAGACAGACAAGACTAGACAGACAAGACTAGACAGACAAGACTAGACAGACAAGACTAGACAGACAAGACTAGACAGACAAGACTAGACAGACAAGACTAGACAGACAAGACTAGACAGACAAGACTAGACAGACAAGACTAGACAGACAAGACTAGACAGACAAGACTAGACAGACAAGACTAGACAGACAAGACTAGACAGACAAGACTAGACAGACAAGACTAGACAGACAAGACTAGACAGACAAGACTAGACAGACAAGACTAGACAGACAAGACTAGACAGACAAGACTAGACAGACAAGACTAGACAGACAAGACTAGACAGACAAGACTAGACAGACAAGACTAGACAGACAAGACTAGACAGACAAGACTAGACAGACAAGACTAGACAGACAAGACTAGACAGACAAGACTAGACAGACAAGACTAGACAGACAAGACTAGACAGACAAGACTAGACAGACAAGACTAGACAGACAAGACTAGACAGACAAGACTAGACAGACAAGACTAGACAGACAAGACTAGACAGACAAGACTAGACAGACAAGACTAGACAGACAAGACTAGACAGACAAGACTAGACAGACAAGACTAGACAGACAAGACTAGACAGACAAGACTAGACAGACAAGACTAGACAGACAAGACTAGACAGACAAGACTAGACAGACAAGACTAGACAGACAAGACTAGACAGACAAGACTAGACAGACAAGACTAGACAGACAAGACTAGACAGACAAGACTAGACAGACAAGACTAGACAGACAAGACTAGACAGACAAGACTAGACAGACAAGACTAGACAGACAAGACTAGACAGACAAGACTAGACAGACAAGACTAGACAGACAAGACTAGACAGACAAGACTAGACAGACAAGACTAGACAGACAAGACTAGACAGACAAGACTAGACAGACAAGACTAGACAGACAAGACTAGACAGACAAGACTAGACAGACAAGACTAGACAGACAAGACTAGACAGACAAGACTAGACAGACAAGACTAGACAGACAAGACTAGACAGACAAGACTAGACAGACAAGACTAGACAGACAAGACTAGACAGACAAGACTAGACAGACAAGACTAGACAGACAAGACTAGACAGACAAGACTAGACAGACAAGACTAGACAGACAAGACTAGACAGACAAGACTAGACAGACAAGACTAGACAGACAAGACTAGACAGACAAGACTAGACAGACAAGACTAGACAGACAAGACTAGACAGACAAGACTAGACAGACAAGACTAGACAGACAAGACTAGACAGACAAGACTAGACAGACAAGACTAGACAGACAAGACTAGACAGACAAGACTAGACAGACAAGACTAGACAGACAAGACTAGACAGACAAGACTAGACAGACAAGACTAGACAGACAAGACTAGACAGACAAGACTAGACAGACAAGACTAGACAGACAAGACTAGACAGACAAGACTAGACAGACAAGACTAGACAGACAAGACTAGACAGACAAGACTAGACAGACAAGACTAGACAGACAAGACTAGACAGACAAGACTAGACAGACAAGACTAGACAGACAAGACTAGACAGACAAGACTAGACAGACAAGACTAGACAGACAAGACTAGACAGACAAGACTAGACAGACAAGACTAGACAGACAAGACTAGACAGACAAGACTAGACAGACAAGACTAGACAGACAAGACTAGACAGACAAGACTAGACAGACAAGACTAGACAGACAAGACTAGACAGACAAGACTAGACAGACAAGACTAGACAGACAAGACTAGACAGACAAGACTAGACAGACAAGACTAGACAGACAAGACTAGACAGACAAGACTAGACAGACAAGACTAGACAGACAAGACTAGACAGACAAGACTAGACAGACAAGACTAGACAGACAAGACTAGACAGACAAGACTAGACAGACAAGACTAGACAGACAAGACTAGACAGACAAGACTAGACAGACAAGACTAGACAGACAAGACTAGACAGACAAGACTAGACAGACAAGACTAGACAGACAAGACTAGACAGACAAGACTAGACAGACAAGACTAGACAGACAAGACTAGACAGACAAGACTAGACAGACAAGACTAGACAGACAAGACTAGACAGACAAGACTAGACAGACAAGACTAGACAGACAAGACTAGACAGACAAGACTAGACAGACAAGACTAGACAGACAAGACTAGACAGACAAGACTAGACAGACAAGACTAGACAGACAAGACTAGACAGACAAGACTAGACAGACAAGACTAGACAGACAAGACTAGACAGACAAGACTAGACAGACAAGACTAGACAGACAAGACTAGACAGACAAGACTAGACAGACAAGACTAGACAGACAAGACTAGACAGACAAGACTAGACAGACAAGACTAGACAGACAAGACTAGACAGACAAGACTAGACAGACAAGACTAGACAGACAAGACTAGACAGACAAGACTAGACAGACAAGACTAGACAGACAAGACTAGACAGACAAGACTAGACAGACAAGACTAGACAGACAAGACTAGACAGACAAGACTAGACAGACAAGACTAGACAGACAAGACTAGACAGACAAGACTAGACAGACAAGACTAGACAGACAAGACTAGACAGACAAGACTAGACAGACAAGACTAGACAGACAAGACTAGACAGACAAGACTAGACAGACAAGACTAGACAGACAAGACTAGACAGACAAGACTAGACAGACAAGACTAGACAGACAAGACTAGACAGACAAGACTAGACAGACAAGACTAGACAGACAAGACTAGACAGACAAGACTAGACAGACAAGACTAGACAGACAAGACTAGACAGACAAGACTAGACAGACAAGACTAGACAGACAAGACTAGACAGACAAGACTAGACAGACAAGACTAGACAGACAAGACTAGACAGACAAGACTAGACAGACAAGACTAGACAGACAAGACTAGACAGACAAGACTAGACAGACAAGACTAGACAGACAAGACTAGACAGACAAGACTAGACAGACAAGACTAGACAGACAAGACTAGACAGACAAGACTAGACAGACAAGACTAGACAGACAAGACTAGACAGACAAGACTAGACAGACAAGACTAGACAGACAAGACTAGACAGACAAGACTAGACAGACAAGACTAGACAGACAAGACTAGACAGACAAGACTAGACAGACAAGACTAGACAGACAAGACTAGACAGACAAGACTAGACAGACAAGACTAGACAGACAAGACTAGACAGACAAGACTAGACAGACAAGACTAGACAGACAAGACTAGACAGACAAGACTAGACAGACAAGACTAGACAGACAAGACTAGACAGACAAGACTAGACAGACAAGACTAGACAGACAAGACTAGACAGACAAGACTAGACAGACAAGACTAGACAGACAAGACTAGACAGACAAGACTAGACAGACAAGACTAGACAGACAAGACTAGACAGACAAGACTAGACAGACAAGACTAGACAGACAAGACTAGACAGACAAGACTAGACAGACAAGACTAGACAGACAAGACTAGACAGACAAGACTAGACAGACAAGACTAGACAGACAAGACTAGACAGACAAGACTAGACAGACAAGACTAGACAGACAAGACTAGACAGACAAGACTAGACAGACAAGACTAGACAGACAAGACTAGACAGACAAGACTAGACAGACAAGACTAGACAGACAAGACTAGACAGACAAGACTAGACAGACAAGACTAGACAGACAAGACTAGACAGACAAGACTAGACAGACAAGACTAGACAGACAAGACTAGACAGACAAGACTAGACAGACAAGACTAGACAGACAAGACTAGACAGACAAGACTAGACAGACAAGACTAGACAGACAAGACTAGACAGACAAGACTAGACAGACAAGACTAGACAGACAAGACTAGACAGACAAGACTAGACAGACAAGACTAGACAGACAAGACTAGACAGACAAGACTAGACAGACAAGACTAGACAGACAAGACTAGACAGACAAGACTAGACAGACAAGACTAGACAGACAAGACTAGACAGACAAGACTAGACAGACAAGACTAGACAGACAAGACTAGACAGACAAGACTAGACAGACAAGACTAGACAGACAAGACTAGACAGACAAGACTAGACAGACAAGACTAGACAGACAAGACTAGACAGACAAGACTAGACAGACAAGACTAGACAGACAAGACTAGACAGACAAGACTAGACAGACAAGACTAGACAGACAAGACTAGACAGACAAGACTAGACAGACAAGACTAGACAGACAAGACTAGACAGACAAGACTAGACAGACAAGACTAGACAGACAAGACTAGACAGACAAGACTAGACAGACAAGACTAGACAGACAAGACTAGACAGACAAGACTAGACAGACAAGACTAGACAGACAAGACTAGACAGACAAGACTAGACAGACAAGACTAGACAGACAAGACTAGACAGACAAGACTAGACAGACAAGACTAGACAGACAAGACTAGACAGACAAGACTAGACAGACAAGACTAGACAGACAAGACTAGACAGACAAGACTAGACAGACAAGACTAGACAGACAAGACTAGACAGACAAGACTAGACAGACAAGACTAGACAGACAAGACTAGACAGACAAGACTAGACAGACAAGACTAGACAGACAAGACTAGACAGACAAGACTAGACAGACAAGACTAGACAGACAAGACTAGACAGACAAGACTAGACAGACAAGACTAGACAGACAAGACTAGACAGACAAGACTAGACAGACAAGACTAGACAGACAAGACTAGACAGACAAGACTAGACAGACAAGACTAGACAGACAAGACTAGACAGACAAGACTAGACAGACAAGACTAGACAGACAAGACTAGACAGACAAGACTAGACAGACAAGACTAGACAGACAAGACTAGACAGACAAGACTAGACAGACAAGACTAGACAGACAAGACTAGACAGACAAGACTAGACAGACAAGACTAGACAGACAAGACTAGACAGACAAGACTAGACAGACAAGACTAGACAGACAAGACTAGACAGACAAGACTAGACAGACAAGACTAGACAGACAAGACTAGACAGACAAGACTAGACAGTCAAAACTAGACAGACAAGACTAAACAGACAAGACTTGACAGACAAGACAGTCAAGTACAATCAAGCTATATTTTGTTGTTATTGTTGCTTTAATATAAATGAAATAAATGTTTGTGAGAGTCTAGAAGTAGATTGAGATAAAGAAGAACTTGCAGTGTATTATGTGAGGGAAAAGTTTGTAAAATTGATTAGAGTTGAGTTTCCGTTGTATTTGTTCAATTTTCCGGACTCTCTTCAAGACTTTTGTTACGCGGAAGTTTCCAAAAAGATGTTTTGTGTGCGTGCAGACTTTAACTTGGTACAACTTCACCGCGGATATTTAACAGAAAATTGCATGAAAATATATTTGAAACGCGATTTATTTATCTTCTGCTTGCCAGGAGTCGTTTGTTGTGTTGCAAAATTTGCAAAATCTTCGTACGTTGCACAGAATGAGAAAAAATGCTTGTGAATTGGTGTCAAGACTTTCTTATTTATCGTCCGTTTAGATGAAAGCGAATTTATTGTTTTGCAAAATTTTTGCAATTGCACAATATCCACAAGGATAAATATTTTGTACGATTTTTGTAAATCTAAATTTTGGTGTGCACAAATCCATTGCAAAATAACACAATTTTTGTTATAAATATTTACAAGAAAATAATAGGTACTTACGTACTAACGCCACCACAGCTACAGATTTGAACAAAATGGATGGTTATATTTAAAACCAGACCACATATTGCGCGGTAGGGCGACCTCTCGATTCGAAATGAGAAGGTTAAGTTTTTAAATCCAGACCACATATCGATCACATCGACCACATATCGATCACATCGACTACATATCGATCACATCGACCACATATCGATCACATCATATCGACCACATACCTCTCGATCCGAAATAACAAAAATTGTTGGATAATGGTTAGATTAGGTTATATTAGAGCAGATAAATCCAAATCACATATCGCGTGGTAGTGCGACTTCTCGCTGCGGTGGCGTTAATATGTAAGTACCAAAAAATGTTTGTAGCGCGACGATTTTTGTAAATCGAGTCGAAGAGTAACATCAGATTTACACAAAAATTCCATTTGAAAATAATAGATTTTTTGTTATAAATAAAACTTGAGAGGAAACGTTAGACAGTGCTGGAATTTTGGCAAATCACCTCGCAAGTTTCCTTAAGCGAGTCGGCTTGAACAATGTCTGTTTGGACAGCGTTTCGGGAAATAAAATATCGAATTTATTTGCGAAGGCAGAAGTTATGAGCGGAATATACAGAGTGTAAATAACGGACATTCAACAAGTTGTGCCGTTTGGACCGGAGCCAAATGCGACCGCGGCACATTTCCAATGTAATTTTAGAGCCAATTTTCAAATTGCTTAAACTACAAAATTCTGAACAGAAGCAAAGTATTCTTAGTTTTTCCCTTTTTCCTACGGAAAATTGTTTCCATCTGCCATTATTTTTCTCATTCCCTTTGTGATATTACGTGCATCCGTCCAATTAAATCCGCAGATTGAGGCGGTTGTACGAATCGTCTTTTAGAAAAATTGTTTAAATTGTCTTCTTATCCCGTCCCTCCTTCGCGTTTCTCGGGCTTCTCTTGTCCTCCGCTCGGAAGGGAGGTCACGTGCGCAAGCCACTCCACTCCCCCACAATCAAATCCCCAACGAACACTGCAATTTCTCTCCAACAATATCATCTTCCACTAAGTATATGGACACACATTCCTCTGCGCCATTTCCAAGAATCTAACGGCACATTCTGCCACTTGCATTTTAATATCTCACAATCATTTATTCACAATATACATTCAAATACTAAACATATTCTGTTCTGTCTGTTATGTCTTGTTCTGTTTGTTAAATCTAGATCTGTCTGACAAGTCTAGATCTGTCTGTCAAATCTTGTTCTATCTGTCAAATCTAGATCCGTTTGTCAAGTCTAGTTCAGTCTATCAAGTCTAATTCTGTCTGTCAAGTCTAATTCAATCTTTCAACTCTAGTTCTGTCTGTCAAGTCTAGTTCAGTCTATCAAGTATAGTTCTGTCTGTGAGATCTAGTTCAGTCTGGCATGTCTAGTTTATTGTGCCATGTCTAGTTCAGTCTATCAAGTCTAGTTCTATCTGTCAGGTCTAGTTCTGTCTGTCAAGTCTTGTTCAGTCAGTCCAACCTAGATCGGTCTGTCAAGACTAAATCTTTCTGTCAAGTTTAGTTCAGTCTGTTAAGTCTAGTTAAGTCTGTCAAGTCTAGTTCAGTCTGTCAAGTCTAGTTCAGCCTGTCAAGTCTAGTTCAGTCTATCAAGTCCAGTTCTATCTGTCAAGTCTTGTTCTATCTATTGATTCTAGATCTGTCTGTCAAGTATAGTTCTATCTGTCAGATATAGTTCAGTCTGTCATGTCTAGTTCAGTGTGTCACGTCTATTTCAGTCTATCAAGGCTAGTTCTATCTGTCAGGTCTTGTTCTGTCTGTCAAGTCTTGTTCAGTCAGTCCAACGTAGATATATCTGTCAAGTGTAAATCTTTGTGTCAAGTCTAGTTCAGTCTGTTAAGTCTAGTTCAGTCTGTCAAGTCTAGTTCAGTCTGTCAAGTCTAGTTCAGTCTGTCAAGTCTAGTTCAGTCTATCAAGTCCAGTTCTATCTGTCAAGTCTTGTTCTATCTATTGATTCTAGATCTGTCTGTCAAGTATAGTTCTATCTGTCAGATCTAGTTCAGTCTGTCATGTCTAGTTCAGTGTGTCATGTCTATTTCAGTCTATCAAGGCTAGTTCTATCTGTCAGGTCTAGTTCTGTTTGTCAAGTCTTGTTCAGTCAGTCCAACTTAGATATGTCTGTCAAGTGTAAATCTTTGTGTCAAGTCCAGTTCAGTCTGCCAAGTCTGGTTCAGATTGTCAAGTCTAGTTCAGACTGTCAGGTCTAGTTCAGTCTTTCAAGTCTAGTTCTATCTGTCAAGTCTTGTTCTATCTATTGATTCTAGATCTGCTTTTGTCCAATATATGTAATTATATCCGATATGCCTAGAGAAAATAACAACGGGGCTAAAATGCTTCCTTGAGGTACACCCAAGTTCACTACACTGGCATTTGACCGGCCAATCCTCTCCGCTGAATCGATTTTGATGTGTTGTTTCCTGTTGTCCAGATACGAGTTGAACCAATTTTTTATACGAGTTGAACCAATTTCCTACGAATACCATATGAGTCTAGCTTTGGTAATAGGGCATAGTTGGGGTCGTAGTCAAATGCTTTTGACAGGTCAGAGAAGGCACACACCGGAAATTTACAAGTCTTGTTCTGTTTGCCAAATCTAGATCTATCTGTCAAGTCTAGTTCTGTCTGTCAAATCTTGTTCTATCTGTCAAATCTCGATCCGTCTGTCAAGTCTAGTTCATTCTATCAACTCTAGTTCTGTCTGTCAAGTCTAATTCAGTCTATCAAGTCTAGTTCAGTCTATCAAGTCTAGTTCAGTCTATCAAGTCTAGTTCAGTCTGTCAAGTCTAGTTAAGCCTATCAAATCTAGTTTTGTCTATCAGGTGTAGTTCTGTCTGTCAATTCTTGTTCAGTCTGTGCAATCTAGATCTGTCTGTCAAGTCTAAATCTTTCTGTCAAGTCTAGTTTATTCTGTTAAGTCTAGTTCAGTCTGTCAAGTCTGGTTCAGTCTGTCAAATCTAATTCAGTCTAGTACTGTCAAGTATAGTTCAGTCTCTCAAGTCTAGTTCGATCTGTTAAGTCTTGTTCTCTCTGTTAAATCTAGATCTGTCTGTCAAGTCTAGATTTGTCTGTCAAGTCTAGTTCTGTCTATCAAATCTAGATCTGTCTGTCAAGTATAGTTCTATTTGTCAGAGGGTGGTGCGCTGCTTTTGTCCAATATATGTAATAATATGCGATGTGTATAGAGAAAATAACAACGGGGCTAGAATGCTTCCTTGAGGTACACCCAAGTTCACTACACTGGCATTTGACAGGCGAATCCTCTCCAATTTCCGAACCAATTTCTTGTTTTCCCACGAATGCCATATCAGTCTAGCTGCGGTTATAGTGCATAGTCAGGGTCGCAGTCAAATGCTTTTGACGGTTAGAGAAGACACACACCAGAAATTTACGTCAAGTCTAGTTCAGACTGTCAAGTATAGTTCAGTCTCTCAAGTCTAGTTCAGTCTCTCAAGTCTAGTTCTGTCTATCAAGTCTAGTTCAGTCTATCAAATCTAATTCACACTGTCAAGTCTAGTTCAGTCTCTCAAGTCTAGTTCTATCTGTCAAGTCTTGTTCTCTCTGTTAAATCTAGATCTGTCTGTCAAGTCTAGATCTGTCTGTCAAATCTTGTTCTATCTGTCAAACTAGATCTGTCTGTCAAGTCTAGATCTATCTGTGAAGTGTAGTTCTATCTGTCAAATCTTGTTCTATCTGTCAAATCTAGATGCGTCTGTCAAGTTTAGTTCAGTCTATCAACTCTAGTACTATCTGTCAAGTCTAATTCAGTCTGTCCATTCTAGTTCAGTCTATCAAGTTTAGTTCAGTCTATCAAATCTAGTTCAGTCTGTCTAGTCTAGTTCAGTCTGTCAAGTCTAGTTAAGCCTATCAAGTCTAGTTTTGTATGTCAGGTGTAGTTCTGTCTGTTAAGTCTTGTTCAGTCTGTGCAATCTAGATCTGTCTGTCAAGTCTTAATCTTTCTGTCAAGTCTAGTTCGGTATGTTAAGTCTAGTTCAGTCTATCAAGTCTGGTTCAGTCTGTCAAATCTAATTCAGTCTAGTACTGTCAAGTATAGTTCAGTCTCTCAAGCCTAGTTCAGTCTCCTCAAGTCTAGTTCTGTCTATCAAGTCTAGTTCAGTCTATCAAATCTAGTTCAGATTGTCAAGTCTAGTTCAGTCTCTCAAGTCTAGTTATATCTGTCAAGTCTTGTTCTCTCTGTTAAATCTAGATCTGTCTGTCAAGTCTAGATCTGCCTGTCAAGTCTAGTTCTGTCTGTCAAATCTAGATCTGTCTGTCAAGTATAGTTCTAACTGTCAGAGGGTGGTGCACTGCTTTTGTCCAATATATGTAATCATATCCGATGTGTATAGAGAAAATAACAACGGGGCTAAAATGCTTCCTTGAGGTGCACCCAAGTTCACTACACTGGCATTTGACGGGCCAATCCTCTCCGCTGAATCGATTTTGATGTGTTGTTTCCTGTTGTCCTGATACGACTTGAACCAATTTCCTGTTTTTCCACGAATACCATATGAGTCTAGCTTCTGTAACAGCGCATAGTCAGGATCGCAGTCAAATGCTTTTGACAGGTCAGAGAAGACACACTCCGGAAATTTACAAGTCTTGTTCTGTTTGCCAAATCTTGATCTGTCTGTCAAGTGTAGATCTGTTTGTCATTTCTTGTTCTATCTATCAAATCTAGATCTGTCTGTCAAGTCTAAATCTGTCTGTCAAGTCTAGTTCTGTCTGTCAAATCTTGTTCTATCTGTCAAATCTAGATCCGTCTGTCAAGTCTAGTTCAGTCTATCAACTCTAGTTCTGTCTGTCAAGTCTAATTCAGTCTGTCAAGTCTAGTTCAGTCTATCAAGTCTTGTTCAGTCTATCTAGCTTAGTTCAGTCTGTCAAGCCTAGTGAAGCCTATCAAGTCTAGCTTTGTCTGTCAGGTGTAGTTCTGTCTGTCAAGTCTTTTTCAGTCTGTGCAATCTGGATCTGTCTGTCAAGTCTGGTTCAGTCTGTCAAATCTAATTCAGTCTAGTACTGTTAAGTATAGTTCAGTCTCTCAAGCCTAGTTCAGTCTCCTCAAGCCTAGTTCTGTCTATCAAGTCTAGTTCAGTCTATCAAATCTAGTTCAGACTGTCAAGTCTAGTTTAGTCTCTCAAGTCTAGTTCTATCTGTCCAGTCTAGATCTATCTGTCAAGTCTAGTTCTGTCTGTCAAATCTAGATCTGTCTGTCAAGCATAGTTTTATTTGTCAGAGGGTGGTGAGCTGCTTTTCTCCAATATATGTAATCTTATCCGATGTGTATAGAGAAATTAACAACGGGGCTAAAATGCTTCCTTGAGGTACACCCAAGTTCACTACACTGGAATTTGACAGGCCAATCCTCTCCGCTGAATCGACTTTGATGTGTTGTTTCTTGTTGTCCAGATACGACTTGAACCAATTTCCGGTTTTCCCACGAATACCATATGAGTCTAGCTTCTGTACTAGTGCATAGACGCGGTCACAGAAGACACCCACCTCAATTTACCTTCATCAATCTCTCTAACTATTTTATTGTACATTTCGTTTATTGCCGTAGTGGTGGAATTGTTCTTACGGAGTCCGTGTTGTTCTTTCGACGTGAGGTTGTGTTTTCCAATGAAAGGTATTCTAAGATCTTGACCAGTACTGACACCAACGGTATTAATCTGTACTTGTTTATATGCGAACGATCTCTTTTTAGGGTTCCGTACCGAAAACGGAACCCTTATAGGATCATTGTGTTGTCCGTCTATCTGTCTGTCTGTCCGTCCGTCTGTCTGTCTGTCAAGACCATTTTTCTCAGGAACGCGTAGAGGTAACAAGTTGAAATTTGTATCAAATACTCGGGTCTGCGGGTCGCTTTCAGCTGTGAAATAAAACTTGTGAGTCTACGCTATCAAAAGATATGACCGTTTATGTCGCATATTTTGCGATTTCACAAGGGAATCAAAACCTATAGGGTTGACCTAGAAATATGAAATTTTTCAAGAAGCGGTGTCTTATAGCACATGTAAAGGGAAAAATCTGAAAACCGTAAATATGTAGTTTAATTACAAGAAAAATGCAAACTTACTATTAGAAACTTATGAAAATACACTAATGTGTTGCGTGGTATTGTCTGGCACCAGAAGCATATGGGTTGCATACAGTTAGGTGCTCCTAAAGATACCTTACTTACAAGTTTGTTCGGAACCCTCGGTGCGCGAGTCACAACTCGCACTTGGCTGGTTTTTATGATCTTATTATATAAACTTATTTATATAAATCCCTCTCCGTTTGGGTTCAGGGCACGTGCCCCTGTTGCGCCTGCCTAGTTACGGCCCTGTCTATCATTAATTTCTATGTGGAAAAAAATAAATCGTAATTTAGGTGATAAGTCGTAAAGAGGAACCGTAAATCAAGTAATAATTTAGATTTAAAAAAACAACAGGAAAAAGTATGTTGAAACCGTCGCCCGTTCCTCATCCTGTACGCAAATTTGTCATCAATCTTATTACCTCTCAGCTAATAAGTCGGCGGTGAGTTCTTACCGAATTGATCATTTGGCCGAGTTCCAGAATGCTCGATATTATGTTAGGTTTTAGAACTTCATTTTTATTTATTGTACACAAATCTATTAAGAAAAGAATAAAATTTAGACGAATATTTTTTTCCGTCACAACTCGAAAAAGAAGTAAATTATTGTATGTGAAAGAAGCCGTTATTATAATCGTGTGTAGAAGTATCCAAATCGTGCGTAAAAGTGTAATGTAAATCAAATGGAGTTTCATTATTAAACGATTTCTGTTTGTTGTTACCATGGCAACAAAAATTATTTTCACAAATAGACCTTTTTACGGTTAATTAACCCCTGCGACATGCGAATAAAATGCGCGTTGACGTATGTGATCTCATCACATATCCATGACGTCTTAGAGACGTCATTGTATGTCATGGGGTTAAGCACATGCGTGTCCGCAATGTTTAAAAGGCGGAATTATGAAAGTTTCGGCCACATTTTGTTATTTTCACTGCTTATGCGTCAAAAAAATTCGGGCACTTTTTCGACGTACATGTCGATAATTGACGCAAAATTAACTTTGAAAGGTCTATTGCAAGAATTTGTTTTAACACTTGAAGGATTTCAATGAAACTTTTAGGAAGTTTTGTGAACACAAACAAAAATGAAGTTTAAAAAGTGATTCATATTATTCCTTTTATTAGAATTGACGATTAAATTTTAGGTTTTGTGCGTTGACAAATGAGTCCATTTAACGGCAATTAAAACACAGGCAATTAAGACAATTAGTCGATTACGTTCGTGCGTTTGATGTTTTTCTTTCTTTTTGTCATATTTTCCCTCTGGAGGTTTTGGCAACGGCTCGGGATTAATGCTCCAGAAATCGCATTAAACATTGGACGTAAAAAGGAAACTTAATTTGAATTCATCGTTTTTAATTATAAGCATCAGATTACAAACGACAATCGTAACTGTAGAAAAGTCGGTGCAAAAGGAATTTTTAATTTGTCGCTTAAAGCTAGGTATACAGGGTATAGAAAACTAGCGTATAGTTCTGTTATAGTTTGACTATAGCTATGTAGCCACTTCGAATAGTTGGACTATACGATGCGGTCAAGCGGTCAAACTATAGTCCAACTATACGAAGGGGTCACATAGCTATAGTCAAATTATAGTCTAACTATACGAAGGGATCGCATAGCTATAGTCAAACTATAGTCCAACTATACGAAGGGATCGCATAGCTATAGTCAAATTATAGTCCAACAATACAAAGGGGTCGCATAACTAAAGTCAAACTATAGTCCAACCATACGAAGGGGTCGCATAGCTAAAGTCAAATTATAGTCTAACTATACGAAGGAATCGCATAGCTATAGTCAAATTATAGTCCAACAATGCGAAGGGGTCGCATAACTATATTCAAACTATAGTCCAACCATACGAAGGGGTCGCATAGCTATAGTCAAATTATAGTCCAACTATACGAAGGGATCGCATAGCTATAGTCAAATTATAGTCTAACTATACGAAGGAATCGCATAGCTATAGTCAAACTATAGTCCAACTATACGAAGGGATCGCATAGCTATAGTCAAATTATAGTCCAACCATACGAAGGGGTCACATAGCTATAGTCAAACTATAGTTCAACTATACGAAGGGATCGCATAGCTATAGTCAAATTATAGTCCAACTATACGAAGGGATCGCATAGCTATAGTCAAATTATAGTCCAACAATACGAAGGGGTCGCATAACTATAGTCAAACTATAGTCCAACCATACGAAGGGGTCGCATAGCTATAGTCAAATTATAGTTCAACTATACGAAGGGATCGCATAGCTATAGTCAAACTATAGTCCAACTATACGAAGGGATCGCATAGCTATAGTCAAATTATAGTCCAACTATACGAAGGGAGCGCATAGCTATAGTCAAATTATAGTCCAACAATACGAAGGGGTCGCATAACTATAGTCAAACTATAGTCCAACCATACGAAGGGGTCACATAGCTATTATCAAACTATAGTTCAACTATACGAAGGGATCGCATAGCTATAGTCAAATTATAGTCCAACTATACGAAGGGATCGCATAGCTATAGTCAAATTATAGTCCAACAATACGAAGGGGTCGCATAACTATAGTCAAACTATAGTCCAACCATACGAAGGGGTCGCATAGCTATAGTCAAACTATAGTCCAACTATACGAAGGGATCGCATAGCTATAGTCAAATTATAGTCCAAACATACGAAGGGATCACATAGCTATAGTCAAACTATAGTCCAACTATACGAAGGGATCGCATAGCTATAGTCAAACTATAGTCCAACTATACGAAGGGATCGCATAGCTATAGTCAAATTATAGTCCAACAATACGAAGGGGTCGCATAACTATAGTCAAACTATAGTCCAACCATACGAAGGGGTCGCATAGCTATAGTCAAATTATAGTCCAACTATACGAAGGGGTCGCATAGCTATAGTCAAATTATAGTCCAACTATACGAAGGGGTCGCATAGCTATAGTCAAATTATAGTCCAACTATACGAAGGGGTCGCATAACTATAGTCAAACTATAGTCCAACCATACGAAGGGGTCGCATAGCTATAGTCAAATTATAGTCCAACTATACGAAGGGGTCGCATAGCTATAGTCAAATTATAGTCCAACAATACGAAGGGGTCGCATAACTATAGTCAAACTATAGTCCAACCATACGAAGGGGTCGCATAACTATAGTCCAACTATACGAAGGGGTCGCATAGCTATACTTACTTACTTACTCCTCGGCGCTACAGTCCATGAAGGGTCTTGGCCTCTCTGACGATCGTAGCCCATTCCTGGCGATCTTCAGCTCGTTTCCTCCATCTTCTCCCATCGACTCCCATCTTTCGTAAGTCATCCTCTACATCATCCAGCCATCGTTTCCGTGGTCTCCCTTTGCACCTTCTGCCACCTGGGTTTCCTCTGTGTACCTTCTTGACACACCTGTCATCTGGCATTCGCTCTACATGGCCCAACCATCTTAGTCTATTACTCTTAATTTCCAAAACTATGTCAGCATGACCGTATAGTTCCTTCAATTCCCTATTTTTCCGTCTTCTCCATTGCCCTGCGTCATTCACTGCTCCAAAAATCTTTCTTAATATTTTCCTTTCCCATCTTCTCAGACATTCCTCTTCTGCCACCCTCATTGTCCATGTTTCTGAGCCATACATTACCACCGGCCTTATAACCGTTCGATAGACAGTTATCTTCGATTTTCTGCTCAGGCTACGTGACTTGAGAATCTTAATCAGGGCCCAGTATGCTCTGTTTCCCGCTGCAATCCTTGCTTTTATTTCTTCACTTATGCTGTTATCATTAGTTACCAACACTCCCAAGTACTTAAACTTCTCACAACTCTCATAGTTGACTCCATTCACTTTATGAGTTTGTCTTTCACCGCTGTGTTTCTCCTGGAAGAGAAGATATACTGTGTTTTGGCGCCGTTCACTCGAAGCCGCAATTCTTCCGCCTCCTTTTCTAAGCTACACAACCCATCTTCTCGCTCTTTAAATCTTCGAGACAGCATACATACATCATCCGCATACGCCAAATTCTGGTTCATGCGGTTAAACCGAGTACCACCTGGGTTGTTGGTCTCCACTTTTCTCATCACTCTCTCCAGTACTATGTTGAAAAGTAGTGTGGATAATACATCGCCCTGTTTTTCCTAATTTTTCCTTCTACTGTAACTTGGCTTTTCGTTCTGTTGAGGGTCATTTGTATCAGACGTATTAGCTTATATGGACACTCCATATCCATCAGAGTCTGATACAGCTGTTTTCTTTTCACGCTATCATAAGCCTGTCTGAAGTCCACAAAGAGCTGATGTATTATACTCGTAGCATTTCTTCATTATTTGCCTTATCGTGAAAATATGGTCGGTCGTTGATCTACCCTGAAAACCACACTGATAATCTCATAGAATCTCTTCTGCAAAAGGAGTGAGTCTCATAGCAATGACTTTGGCTAAGACTTTGTACACAACACTGAGTAAAACTATGCCACGGTAGTTTTCACATTTTGCTTTGTCCTCCTTCTTATGAATCGGGCAAATAATGGTCAAGTTCCACTCCTCCGGCATCACTTCTTTTTCCCATACTTCGACGATTAGCTGATGGACAAGACGTGTCCAATGTTCACCCCTCCCTTAATCATCTCTGCTGAAATGTTATCGCTTCCTGGGGCCTTATTATTCTTCAAGATTTTGATTGCCAATCTGACTTCCTCTATTGTAGGTGTGGGTACAGGCATTTCGTCCCGGCTAACACTGTGCCACGGCTGGCCATTGTCGGTTTCCGTTTGTTCCGATGCTACAATCTCTATTGTTGCATTCAGCAGTTCGCTGAAATACTCAGCCCACCGGTCTAGAATCTGTTCTTCTCCTCCTATAAAATTTCCTTCTTTATCTCTGCAGAACACAGCACGTGGTTGGAAACCTTTTTTCAGCTCCGGAATTCTTTTATAGAATTTCCTTACCTCCTGGGTGTTATGTTCTTCCTCTAGTTCAGTAATCCATTTCTTCTCTGATTCTCGTTTTTTCTTCTACAGATTTTGTCTGCCTCCTTTCTTTTGTTCTTGAATTCTTCTGTATTATACCTAGTAGACCTGCTTAGCATTTTCTTCCTTGCCTCATTTCTCTCCGTCATTGCCTTTTTACAATCTTCATCAAACCATCCTGACCTTTTAACCCTTTCTTCCATCCCCAACACTTCTTCTGCGGTTTCTTGTAGGACATCCCTCATCGTACTCCATTTCCCTTCTATAATTTCCGCTGCCCAGTTTTGTTTAGCCTCAAACTTCTTCTGTAGTTCTGCTTCATACTGTTGGGATATTTTCTTCTCCTTTAGTTTTGCAACGTCGTATCATCTTTGAGGTTTTCTATTTTCTCCAGATCTATAAACCGCAATACGTTGTCTATATTTCACTCTAACCATATAATGATCCGAGTCGCAGTCAGCTCCCCTACAACTGTCGACTTCAAGGATATCAGATGCATGTCTCCAGTCAATTACTACATGATCGATTTGATTAAAAGTGGTTCCATCTGGTGAGCTCCATGTGGCTTTCCTAGTGCTCCTTCTCTGGAACCATGTACTTTTCACCACCATTGCATTGCACGAACGAAAATTGCATTGCACGAACATCGCAAAGTCAATAAGTCTTTGCACGTTACTGTTTGACACATCATTCAGACTTTCCTTTCCTACAGTTTCTCTAAAGGTTTCTTCTTTCCCCACCTTTGCGTTGAAGTCCCCCAGCACTATCTTCACATCTTGCCGTGGGACCTTTTTCTACTTCCTGTTCTAGCTGTTCATAAAATGCATCTCTCACTTCATCTTCAGCATCTTCTGTAGGTGCGTAGACACATACAAGAGTGATGTTGAAGAAACGAGCCTTCATTCTCAAAGTGCATATTCTTTCATGTACTGGGTTGAAGTTCAGAATTGCTGCTTTATGTTTATTATCTACAAGGAAACCCGTGCCACCTATTGCTCCACTCTCTCCTCCACTATAAAGAATTGTGTAATTATCACTCCTTAGGGTCCCATTTCCTTTCCATCTGACCTCTTGAATTGCTGCTACTCCTATCCTGTATTCCTCCATCTCTTGTTTGAGTCCATGTAGAGCTCCAGGTTTGTTCAGAGTTCTTACATTCCAGGTTGCAATGTACATATCATTTTCCCATTTGCATTTTCCTTTTCCTCGCGTGGGTCGTTCATCAAAATCATCAGTCCGGCTATTCTTGTCTTTGAGTTTCGTAACAAGGTGATTTTTCCGATATGGGGTTGTTAGCCCCATGATCAATCCCCAACCTGGAGGACCAGTCCAGTTTTTTATTTCACGGTGGGTATTTTATTTCCCCACTACCCTCCAACTCTGCTGGCTGCATAGCTATAGTCAAGCTATAGACATAGCTATAGTCAAGCTATAACAGGACTGCTATAGTAGAAACTATAGCAGGGCAATTAGGATTTTAGGATATTAGGACAAACAATAGCAGGACAGATAGAAAACTAGCGTATACTAAACCTTGTGTACTTAACTTAAGTTTTGTTTTGGGGGTTAAGTGGAAGAACAGTGAACAGAAGAACGATAAACTTCGCCTTCCTCCAATGGAAAAATAATTGTTTGAGTAATATTAAGAGTATCATGACCTCATAGATGTATATAGTAGATCTTTGGTAAATAAAAGTCCTTTATTATTGTTATTATTAAGTAAATTGAGATCTTAAATCTCTTTTCTCTATTTTGCTGGGAGTTGAATGATATAAATATTTGGTGCAATCTTGGCTGCACGGGAGCGGTATTAAAATGTCGATGATTTATGCAACAGACGCAAACATCTTGCAAGATCCGCGAAGAATATTTATGCGACACGCGGTGGGCGTTTTATAATATCGCCGCTCTTCCCGCGCGATATTTCACGAAATTCAACTTATTTTCAAGCTTTACGCTTGTTTTAAAACCGATAACTTACATCCACGAACACTTAACGAGCCTCAATTATTTAGAATACCAGAAACATTCATTACTAATCTCACAAACTAAACACACAAGTGCGTTGCCTTGCGCCAAATCTTCGCGGCTGTTTTCCCCAAACAAAGCAAAGTTACAGCGCGATGTACTAGACTAAGACTAATTCCCTTTAATATACTAAATGATTTATTATACTTATCCGCGTTTGCGTGTTCGGTTTCGGTTTGACGAGCCGGTTGATTGTATACAATTTTTCACTCGGGCTATTTTCAGTACAGTTTGGCCACGTTTTCAACGAGTCGACAACGGTTGACAAGATCGCGTAAAAATAGAATCAAACGCAGCAGGATAGGAGCGAGACAGATTCCACATGATTTATAGCCGGCTAAACGAGCAAGTCTTGCTAGATTCGATCCAACATCACACCGTTATTTATTACTACGAATATTTAATGTCAACCTCTTATCAGAAGAAATTGAAGGGCACTTTCGCTAATGTATATAAGTCTTGTCTGACTAATCTCGTCTGTCTAGTCTTATCTGTCTCCTCTTCGGTGGTGTAGTTGACAACATACCCGCCTTTCAATGCGGGAGACCCGGGTTCGAATCCTGGTCGGGGAGGCGACAACTAGGGCGGTTTTCATTAACAGTCCGGGCTGCCCACCCTGAATCAATGCAATATATGCGATACCGGGGTGGCGCATACTAAAAAGCCAAGGTGGAATAGGGGGTTTGGAAAATGAAGTCTTATCTGTCTAGACTCGTCTCTGTATAGTCTTGTCTGTTTAGTCTTGTCGGTCCTGTCTAGTCTGTCTAAACCCCCTATTATACCTTGGATTTTAGAATGCGTCACCCCGGTATCGCATATTTTGCATTCATTCAGGGTGGGCTGCCCGGACTGTTAGTGAAAACCGCCCTAGTTGTTGTCTCCCCGGCCAGGATTCGAATCCGGGTCTCCCGCATTGAAAGGCGGGTATGTTGTCAATTACACCACCGAGGAGGACTTGTCTAGTCGGTCTAGACTTATCTATCTAGTCTGGTCTATCTAGTCTTATCTGTCTAGTCTTGTCCGCCTAGTCTTGTCTGTCTAGTCTAGTCTCTCAGTCTTGTCTGTCTAGTCTTGTCTGTCTAGTCTTGTCTGTCTAGTGTTGTCTGCCTAGTGTTGTCTGTCTAGACTTGTATGCCTAGTCTTGTCTGTCTAGTCTTGTCTGTCTAGTCTTGTCTGTATAGTCTTGTCTGTCTAGTTTTGTCTGTCTAGTCTTGTCTGTCTAGTCTTGTCTGTCCAGTCTTGTCTGTCTAGTCTTGTCTATCAAGTCTTGTCTGTCTAGTCTTATCTCTCTAGTCTTGTCTGCCTAGTCTTGTCTGTCTATTCTTGTCTGTCTAGTCTTGTCTGTCTAGTCTTGTCTGTCTAATCTTGTCTATCTAGTCTTGTCTGTCTAGTCTTGTCTGTCTAGTCTTGTCTGTTTAGTCTTGTCTGTCTAGTCTTGTCTGTCTAGTCTTGTCTGTCTAGTCTTGTTTGTCTAGTCTTGTTTTGTTTTCAGACAGGAGGGGGAATGCATTGTTGCACACCGGATATTCAAACCCGTGTAGTGTGGGGCTCTCTGATCGAGTTCTTCGTGACCAGCATACCCACTAAAACCCCTCCTCTGTCTCTACACTACACTGCACCCGGAAGTGCGTGAGCATTACTTCAGGTGGGTGGTGGTGTTTGTACCAATTGTTTTCTTATTGTTATTTGTATTGTCCTTTACTCGTTTCGATTTCGTCTTTCGTCTTCTGTCGTATTAGTTATGTAGTCGTGTGATAAACCATTTTTCGGTCTTTTCGTCACATATCTGGTCGTCCATGTTAGCTTCTTTATGTTTCGTGTGATATTATAATCGCCTTCCATTCTCTCTCCATTTGTTCTTTTCCCAACATGATTTCGGTTATGTAAGCTTGTACTGCATCCCAGTTATGC
This sequence comes from Phosphuga atrata, assembly GCA_944588485.1. NCBI lineage: Eukaryota > Metazoa > Arthropoda > Insecta > Coleoptera > Silphidae > Phosphuga > Phosphuga atrata. Next base: position 63,687,105 of record OX155900.1, read on the forward strand.
TCACTTTCTAACATAACATGATGTTCTGTTCTTCTAGTTTTGTAACGCCTAGTGTCTCCGCGAGTCGAGTTCTTTCGTTCTCTGATTCTGTACACATGAAGATAGTGTGTTGTGCGTCGTCTGGGATATGACCGCAATAAAAACACTCCGCTGTCTAGTCTTGTCTGTCTAGTCTTGTCTGTCTATTCTTATCTGTCTAGTCTTGTCTGTCTAGTCTTGTCTGTCTAGTCTTATCTGTCTAGTCTTGTCTGTCTAGTCTTGTCTGTCTAGTCTTGTCTGTCTAGTCTTGTCTGTCTATTCTTATCTGTCTAGTCTTGTCTGTCTAGTCTTGTCTGTCTATTCTTATCTGTCTAGTCTTGTCTGTCTAGTCTTGTCTGTCTATTCTTATCTGTCTAGTCTTGTCTGTCTAGTCTTGTCTGTCTAGTCTTGTCTGTCTAGTCTTGTCTGTCTAGTCCTGTCTGTCTAGTCTTGTCTTGTCTACCTAGTCTTGTCTGTTTATTCTTGTCTGTCTAGTCTTGTCTGTCTAGTCTTGTCTGTCTAGTCTTGTCTGTCTAGTCTTGTCTGTCTAGTCTTGTCTGTCTAGTCTTGTCTGTCTAGTCTTGTCTGTCTAGTCTTGTCTGTCTAGTCTTGTCTGTCTAGTCTTGTCTGTCTAGTCTTGTCTGTCTAGTCTTGTCTCTCTAGTATTGTCTGTCTTGTCTCGTCTGTCTTGTCTTGCCTGTCTAGTCTTGTCTGTGTAGTCTTGTCTGTTTAGTCTTGTCTGTCTTGTCTATCTAGTCTGGTCTGTTTAGTCTTGTCTGTCTAGTCTTTTCTGTCTAGTATTGTCTGTCTTGTCTTGTCTGTCTTGTCTTGCCTGTCTAGTCTTGTCTGTGTAGTCTTGTCTGTTTAGTCTTGTCTGTCTTGTCTGTCTAGTCTGGTCTGTTTAGTCTTATCTGTCTAGTCTTTTCTGTCTAGTCTTGTCTCTCTACTCTTGTCTGACTAGTCTTGTCTGTATGGTCTTGTCTGTCTAATCTTGTATGTCTAGTCTTGTATGTCTAGTCTTGTCTATCTAGTCTTGTCTATCTAGTCTTGTCTGTCTAGTCTTGTCTGTCTAGTCTTGTATGTCTAGTCCTGCCTATCTAGTCTTTTATGTCTAATCTTGTCTTGTCTAGTCTTGTCTGTTTAGTCGTGTCTGTGTGGTCTTGTCTGCCTATTCTTGTCACTCTAGTCGTGTCTGTCTAGTCTTGTGTATCCAGTCTTCTCTATTTAGTCTTGTCTGTCTAGTCTTGTCTGTTTAGTCGAATGTAATGTTTTCTTTTCTCTGTCTTTAAACATATTTTTGCAAGAATTTTAATGCAAGACAGATAAAATGTGTCAATATTTAACATTTTTAATCCCAGAACTGTCAAATTTAGACAAATTAATTCACTGATTTGTCAAATTTAGACAAATTGTTTACTAATCTGTTAAATTTAGGCGAGTTAATTCATAAGTCATTCAAGTTATTACAATTTAATTAATAGATCTGTTAAATCTTCTTCTTCTTTCTCTCACTATAGGCAGTGCTGCCTGTTCATCCATCACTATGGTCGGTCAATGTGGGCCCTATTGTCGCTCCACCGCTTTCAAGGTCTCTCTTGTCTTCGTTTTCCTCTCGTCGAATTATCCCAAGTCAAATTTTGACATTTTAAATCACAGATCTGTTAAATTTAGACAAATTAATTCCTCGATTTGTCAAATGTATACAAATTATTTATAGATTTGTTAAATTTCTAGAAATTAATTCATAGATATTTCAAGTTATGTTACTTTAATTAACCCCTTAACATACGAATAAAATGACGTTGATATACATGTGATCTTATGAGATATACATGACGTCTTATAGACGTCGGCGTCATTTTATGTCAACGGGTTAACAGATCTGTCAAATGTTATCATTTTATTTCAGAGATCTGTCAAATTTAGACAATTTAATTGATTTAATTTAATTGATTATTAACTGATTTGGCATCCATGACGTGTATTGCATTTTCAAGTTATGACAATTTAATTCATAGATCAGTCAAATATTCACATGTTAAAGCACAGATCTGTCAAATTTAAACAAATTAAATCACTGATCTGTCAAATTTAGACAAATTATTCATAGATCTGTTGAATTTAAACAAAGTAATTCATAGATCTTTCAAGTTATGATAATTTAATTAAAAGATCTGGCAAATGTTGACATTTTATTTCAAAGATCTTTGAAATTTAGACATATTAATTAACTGATTTGTCAAAATTAGGCAAATTATTTATAGATCTGTTAAACTTAGACAAATTATTTAATAGATTTTTCAAGTTATGACAATTTAATCAATATATCTGTCAAATTTTGACATTTTAAATCACAGAACTGTCAAATTTAGACAAATTAACTCCCCGATTTGTCAAATTTAGACAAATTTATTAATAGATCTATCACGTTTAGTTTTGTTTGTCTTGTCTTGTCTGCCTAGTTTTGTCGGTATAGTCTTGTCTGTCTAGTCTTGTCTGTCTAGTTTTGTCTGTCTAGTCTTGTCTGTCTAGTCTTGTCTATCTAGTCTTGTCTGTCTAGTCTTGTCTGTCTAGTCTTGTCTGTCTAGTCTTGTCTGTCTAGTCTTGTCTGTCTAGTCTTGTCTGTCTAGTCTTGTCTGTCTAGTCTTGTCTGTCTAGTCTTGTCTGTCTAGTCTTGTCTGTCTAGTCTTGTCTGTCTAGTCTTGTCTGTCTAGTCTTGTCTGTCTAGTCTTGTCTGTCTAGTCTTGTCTGTCTAGTCTTGTCTGTCTAGTCTTGTCTGTCTAGTCTTGTCTGTCTAGTCTTGTCTGTCTAGTCTTGTCTGTCTAGTCTTGTCTGTCTAGTCTTGTCTGTCTAGTCTTGTCTGTCTAGTCTTGTCTGTCTAGTCTTGTCTGTCTAGTCTTGTCTGTCTAGTCTTGTCTGTCGAGTCTTGTCTGTCTAGTCTTGTCTGTCTAGTCTTGTCTGTCTCAGTTCCGCACGAGTAGCGGAAGAGAGTGGACGTGTTTTGAGCGCTCCGTAAGGGCCAGATATACCGTGTTTTTGTGTTACCCTCTTATATGCTGCAGCATTACAGAGGTATTAACAGTAGTTTAATGTGAAGTTTTTTAGGTGATTAAGGTTTTTTCAATTAAGGTTTGATTATTTTAAGCTAAGTTAGTATGTACGTGCAATTATTTTGGTTTCCGTGAACGCGGTGAGTAAAAATTTTTTGTTTTTGGGTATTTTTTTGTTTCTTAGAATTTTAGGTAGAAAATTTTGACCCTCTATTATCGCCCGGATTTAGAGTGTTTATTTATTTTAGCATCTATTTTTAGCTGATAGTTTTTTTTCGTAGTTTGTAGTACATATTCATAGCGCAGATAAAATCTCCGTCCCTTATCTGTGGGAGAAAAGATAAACCCAAGCTCCGAACAAAGAGCCCGGGTTTTTTTTGATTCTACAGATAGATTCGCGACGGCAGGCGCAACCCGGCGCAGAGAGAGGATCCATTTAAATAATGGAATCCTATCTTAAGCAGGGTCGCGTGGGGGGACAAGCCACTGGCGATAAGTCCAAAAAACGAAAGGTGGCAGACAGATCGACGGATGACGTCGAGGCTGACAAGAGGACGGAGTGCTCGATCGCCTTCGCTATTGTGGAGGCGATAGAGGCACTAAGGAAGCAGGCGGAGGACCTCGACAACGCCATCGCTGCCGGCATCAGCACCAAAAAGGAGGTCAAGGAAGCGGCGAGACGCGTCAGGAAGACAGTAAGTGTCCTTTCGCGCGACTCTGTGATCAAATGGTTGGAGGAACACCGCTATGTGCCTGTCGAGAAGGCAACATGCGAGGTGGGCACACATACAGACAGTGTTGTGTGCAAGGAGGTCAGCACGCAGACAGGGAACAGTAATGGTGTGTCCAGTTCGCTGAAAGAAAGAATGACGGTGCAGGAGTACTTGGACGTCGCGAGAGAGAGGTGGTCCGAGGACACCTTCACAGTGGTGAAGGGGGCTGTGGGCTCTCCTCTAGCTAGGGACGAGGATGTACTCCTGCTCGTTGCGGGAGAAAAAGGGGAGAATGGTGAACGGCTGGGTTGGGGAATGCTCGACCGGCTCCCCCAGGCCAGGCGCGTGTGCGAGAATTTGAATGTAGGCGCCGTAGCCTACATCAAAAGTGAGAATGTGGTGTGTATGGAGGGCGATGAGACCGGGGACTCCCAGAGGAAGTACCATTTCATCGCCCGCATGGATGACCCTAGGGTCGAGGGCTCTGAAGAAAGAGCCTTTGAGACCTTAGTACGGATGAGAGAACTGTGTGCGAAGGCAGAGAGGAAGAAGCTCGCTATCGGTGTGGCTGGAAATCTGGGCTTCTGGCAAGTTAGGAAAATGGTGGAATGTGTGTGGCATGGCTCAGGGGTTGAAATAACCCTATGCTGGAAGAAAGTGGAGGGCGGAAAGCCCAGAGTACAAGGGGCTGGAGGCACCAGCGCGACACAAGCCGTGCTGGTGAAGAAGGTAGAGAATGTGACATATGCCCAGATGGTGAATGTCCTGCAAAAGCAGGTAGATATGAACGACATAAATGTGCAGGAGATGAGGAAAACCCAATCGGGAGACCTACTCGTCAGAGTGAAAGATGAGGGGGAGAAGAAGCGACTTGCTGAGAGAGTGGCCTTGGTGAAAGAGGTTGTAAGGGATGTAAGGACGGAGGTAGGACTCAGAAGTGTCCTTGTCAGGGGCATGGACGAGGCTACCACAGTTGATGAGGTTAAAGGAGCCATTCATGAGGCGTCTGAATGCAGGGAGTGTGAGGTTAAGTCTCTCCGCATCGTGCGCGGAGGGGCCAGTATGGCGGTGGTCACTCTACCAGCGAGAGCGGCACGAACCATACTGGAGAAAGGTAGAATTAAGGTTGGCTGGGTCATGTGCCGTGTGACTGAAAATAACAAGCCGATCAGGTGTTTCAGATGCCTTGGCTTCGGGCACCTGGCGGCAGCATGTAAGGGTGTAGAAAGGAAGAATGCATGTTTGCGATGTGATGAAAGAGGACACAAAGCACACGAGTGCACGGCCAAAGAGGCCAAATGCTTCGTGTGCGGAGTGAGTGGGCATAGGGCGGACTCCAGAGACTGCCCTGCGTACAGGAAATTGTGTGATGAGAGCATGAAAGAGAAGTTCCCAAGAACCAGAAAATGCTAGTATTGCAGACAAACTCAAATAGGAGTGCGGCTGCAATGGAGCTGCTGTGGAAGACAGTGCATGAAGAGAGAGTGAATGTGGCCATTGTCTCCGAACCAAATCTCCGGATTATCGGTAACGGAGGCTGGCACGTGGACCAGTGTAAGAATGTTGCTGTGAGGATTTTCCAATCGGAAATTCACATGGTAAAATGTGGGTCTGGAAATGGATATGTGTGGATCGAATGGGAAAACTGGGTCTTGTATGGGTGCTACATCTCGCCTAACATTACGTTAGAGCAGTATGTAGCATTTATGGATGAACTAAGGACCAGTATGAAAGGTTGGTCCAAAGAGATTGTTGTCGGGGGGGACTTCAACGCCAAGTCCGCTTGGTGGGGATCCCCTAGAGAAGATGAAAGAGGGAGAATGACGGAAGAGTGGCTGGCAGAAGAGGACCTGGTGGTTCACAACCGTGGGAATGTGCCAACCTTCGTGCGGGGCGAAAGTATGTCTTTCATAGATATCACCTTCAGTACCTCACGGATTGCAGGCAGGGTGAAAGGGTGGCGTGTCAGAGAGGGAGAGAACCTGAGTGACCACCAGGATATTCTCTTTGACGTACGAGAGGATATTTCCGAGGGACTGGTTACAACTGGGACGAATGGATGGCGAGTAGACAAGAGCCTACTAGAAAGACTGGGAGACGTTATGAAAGAGTTGACTGAAAGTACAGGCTCCGAAAATAGACTGAGGAGCTCATGTGAGGCAGTTCTTCACGGGGCGTGTGATGCGGTGTTTCAGAGAAAACGGAGGAGCGTTAGAGGCAGGAAACCAGTTTACTGGTGGAATGAGCAGGTAGCTGAAAAACGTAAAACCTGTTTGCGTGAAAGGAGATGTATGGTAAGGAATAATAGGAGAGCAAATGAGGAGGTGCGAGAGGAATGCAGAAGGAGGTATAACCTGGCACGCAAGGAACTTCGCAGAGCCATCGCGAACTCCAAGCAAAAAGCTTGGAGAGAGCTCTGCGAAGAGGTGAATAACAATATCTGGGGTGATGGCTACAAGGTCGTCACCAAGAAAATTGCACGAAGGGTTAATACTCTCCGGGGGGACAGCCTAATGACGGAAGTCAAGAAGCTGTTCCCAGTACATGAGCGAGTGAACTGGGTAGAGCCCGCGGGATGGAGTCCGGTACCCCTTTTCACTTCAGCCGAACTGCAGAGGGCAGTCGGCCGGATGAGGGAAGGAAAAGCGCCGGGCCCTGACGGCGTCCCACCCGAGGCGTGCAAGGTATTCGGGCATGTGTGCGAGGATATGTGCCTGAGAATGATGAATGAAGAGTTGATGAATGGTAGTTTCCCCAAGGAGTGGAAGAAAGGGAGACTGGTTATGATTGAAAAAGAACGGAAAGAAGGAGAGGAAGCCAAATACAGGCCAATCTGTTTATTGAATGGGATAGCGAAGATGTTTGAGTGCATGATCGGAGCTAGAATAAAGGAGGATCTCGAGAGAAAAGGGGGTCTTTCGGAGGAACAATATGGGTTTAGGGGCGGCCGCACTACGACGAACGCAATGATGCGAGTGATAGAGAGAGCAAGGTTAGCCAATTCGGGTCCATGGCGGACCCGCAGCTACTGTGTGCTTGTAACCCTGGATGTGAAAAATGCTTTCAATTCGGTCCCATGGGGCGGAATCATGGAGGCTTTGGAACTAAAGGGGGTAGCTCCCTACCTTCGAAAGATGGTAGGTAGCTATCTGAGTGATAGGGAGATGGTGACTGAGGAAGGAAAAACCTTCAAGATGAGTGCAGGTGTTCCGCAGGGCTCGGTCCTTGGACCGATTCTGTGGAACATATTTTATGATGAGGTTCTGAGACTGAGGCTGCCAGACGGAGTTACACTCGTCGGGTACGCAGATGACTTGGCGGTTGTCGCTGTCGCCAGAACGGAAGAAAGCCTGAATGCAAAAATGAATGAGGCAATTAGGGGGATTGATCGGTGGATAGGGGAAAAGGGGCTTACCCTGGCTCCCAATAAAACCGAGGCGGTTTTGCTGATTGGGAGAAGAAAGCTGCGTGAACTGACCGTGCGAGTGGGAACAGCGGACGTACCGGCTCGGGAGTCTTTGAGATACCTTGGGGTGGAGCTCCAGCGAAACCTCAGGGTGTCCGAACAGGTCAACCGAGTAGTGTGCAAGGCAACAGCGTGTGCGAAAGCCCTTGGACGGCTGATGCCTAACATAGGTGGGCCGCTGGCTTCCAAGAGGAGGGTTATAAATGCAGTCGTGCACTCCATTCTCCTGTATGGGGTGCCGGCATGGATACGTGCTTTCAGGATTAAATGTTACAGAGAGAGACTGATGAGAGTGCAAAGGTGTATGCTGCTGCGTGTGTGCAGTGCATACAGGACCGTTTCTGGGGACGCCGTGGCGGTCGTCGCTGGAGTCATCCCGTTAGACCTTCTGGCGGATGAAAGGGTAAGAGTGTGTGAAGGTAATGACCCAAAAACTGAAAGGGACGAAACAATGCGCCTATGGCAAGAGCGATGGGAGGAAACGGAAAAGGGAGCCTGGACCAGGCAACTGATTCCGGCTATTGATAAATGGGTCAACCGTGGGCACGGGGAGGTGAATTATCACCTCACCCAGGCGCTGACGGGGCATGGATGTTTTGGGTCCTACCTGGTACGCATCGGCAAACTGATTGAGGCGCACTGTAGGTACTGTGGTGCTAATGAGGACACAGCGGAGCATACGGTCTTTGAGTGTATGAGGTGGGTGCGAATGCGGAGCGAGGCAGAACGCAGCGTGGGAGAGAATGTCAACAAGGAGAGCATGGTGAGGATCATGCTCCGCAGTGAGTATGAATGGGGCGTGCTGACAGGTATGATTGGGTATATAATGAAGAGAAAAGAGAAGGATGAAAGACACGAGCGCGAGACGGGCCGAGGGGTTACCACGTGCGAGCCGCGCGTGCCAATCGCCGGGCCCCTCTTAGTGCGAAGGGGGCGCACAAATTTATTGTAAACTTGATGTAAAGGGGGGCACGGCGATTGACGGCGCGCCCGGCAAAATGAGTGAATGCTGATGACTGCTTTGGAAATGTAAGGGGGAGGAGCGTGATGAAGTAATGCCAATTATGGATTCCAACACGTTTCTCTGGTTTTGGGCTGGGGGGTATGAATGGTGGGGGGTTTTTAGTGGGTCGCTCACTAGTGGGCAGCCCCACACTACCACTCGGCACGGGCCGGGTGGTGTCTGTTTGCAGATTTTTCACCTCCCAGCACGTGCAAAAAAAAAAAAAAAAAAAAAAAAAAAAAAAAAAGTCTTGTCTGTCTAGTCTTGTCTGTCTAGTCTTGTCTGTCTAGTCTTGTCTGTCTAGTCTTGTCTGTCTAGTCTTGTCTGTCTAGTCTTGTCTGTCTAGTCTTGTCTGTCTAGTCTTGTCTGTCTAGTCTTGTCTGTCTAGTCTTGTCTGTCTAGTCTTGTCTGTCTAGTCTTGTCTGTCTAGTCTTGTCTGTCTAGTCTTGTCTGTCTAGTCTTGTCTGTCTAGTCTTGTCTGTCTAGTCTTGTCTGTCTAGTCTTGTCTGTCTAGTCTTGTCTGTCTAGTCTTGTCTGTCTAGTCTTGTCTGTCTAGTCTTGTCTGTCTAGCCTTGTCTGTCTAGTCTTGTCTGTCTAGTCTTGTCTGTCTAGTCTTGTCTGTCTAGTCTTGTCTGTCTAGTCTTGTCTGTCTAGTCTTGTCTGTCTAGTCTTGTCTGTCTAGTCTTGTCTGTCTAGTCTTGTCTGTCTAGTCTTGTCTGTCTGAGAACAGGCCGAGGACCAGGATTTGTCTGGGTTGAGTTGCCTCAATTTATAATCTACAGCTGCTACTTTTCTCCCAATGCAAAACCCGAACAGTTGTCCCAATCCCTAGAAGCTCTAAGCCATAACATCAGGAATCAAGGAAAAAGAGAACAAGTTATTGCGGGCGATTTCAACAAGTCCCCCTATTGGGGTTCTTCAGGCATGGACAAAAGAGGAAACCTGGTATCGGATTGGGCTGCGGAACTAGATCTATTGGCATCAAACCAGGGAAATGATTACACGTTTGGGCGAGGAAACTCTCAGTCCATTATAGATATCACGTTCTGCAATAACTTAATCGCCAGCAAGCTCCAGGGCTGGAGAGTACTGGACAAAGAATCCTTGAGTGACCACCGCTACATCATCTACAGCATACAAGAAAACAAAAGGTCAAAAGAAATAGCTCCCCTATCAAGAACTAGGTGGACCATAAAGCACCTGAATGAGGAATAAATTAAAGTATGCCTAACTCAAGATACTAAGCAATGGCGACACAAAAAGTGCTGATATACTGGCTCAGGCGATGCACAAAGCATGTAAAAACTCAACAACTGGACCAAAGGATGAAGGACGACCAAAAATAAAAAAGACAACATACTGGTGGACCGAGGAAGTTTCGAGCATAAGAACTGCTTGCACTGCTGCCAGGAGGAAGTTCCAACGCCTAAGGACAAAACATGCTGATAGCGAAGTTACCAAAGAGGCAAGTCAGGTATATAAGAGCCGAAGCAAGGAGCTGTGTCAGTTAATAAACAAAACTAAGCAGGAGCACTGGAAACAACTGTTCTGAGTTAGAAAATGACACAGGGGAGTGGGGTGGGGGGTGTTTGGGGTGGTGTTTTGGTAAGCCTTTCAATTCATAAGAAGAAATATGAAAATTTGCTTACAAATTCCTGCATTAACAATAGAAGCAGTACGTAGAGTAGCTGATGTGCTCTTTCCACACCACACTCCTTTCGATTGGCAACAGCCCGAAGTCACCGATATACCTCTCTTCACTGCCGAAGAATTATCGCTCGCAAGCGGGCGAATTAAGAACAACAGAGCACCGGGGCCAGATGGAATACCACCTGAAGTTGTAAAAATAGCTGCCCAGCACCAATCAAGCTTCGTATTGGACACGATGAACACGCTGCTCGCAACGGGAAACTTTGCGGCCAGATGGAAAAGGGCAAAGCTCGTTCTCATCAAAAAAGGAGATAAGGAAATAGGGAACCCCACATCCTATAGACCTATTTGCCTACTGGATGTGTCGGGAAAACTCTTAGAGCAACTTTTGCTAAGCAGAATAAAAGGAGAACTTGACTTTGGACATGGTTTGTCAGAAAAACAATTTGGCTTCAGGCAAGGAAAATCCACAATTGACACGCTAAGATCTGTCATAGAGATTTCCGAAAGTCTGGCATGCAGAGAACAAGGAAACTGTGTGCGCTGCTAACCTTCGATGTTAGAAACGCATTTAACAGCGCTAGCTGGAAGCAGATCATGGAAAGCCTAACATTAAGAGGTATATCACCTTATCTACTACGCATGGTGAGGAGCCTACCTTAGCGATAGAAAGTTAATACTAAAAGAGGCTCGAAAAACGGAAGAGAGAAGCATCAGCAGCGGTGTTCCCCAAGGATCGACATTAGGCCCAACCTTGTGGAACGTCTTATATGACGATGTGCTGAGATTAAGACTGCCATTGGGGGCGACAGTGATTGGCTTTGCAGACGACTTGGCTCTAACAGCCAAAACAGAAGAAGCATTGATGCAGGCAGCAAACCACGCTATAGAGCAAATCATTAACTAGATGAAATCCAAAAGCCTCAATCTAGCGCCAGAGAAAACTGAGGCGGTCCTTCTCATAGGACAAAAAAAGGTCCAACCAATAAAATTTAAAATTGGAAATCTGACAATAATCCCAAAGTGTCAAATAAAATACCTGGGCATAGTAATAGACCAGACATTATCTTTCACACCGCACACAGCAGAAGCTGCAGCAAAGGGGATGAGGACAATGGCAGCAATACAACAACTAATGCCTAACATTGGAGGACCCAGGAGCAGTAAACGCCGACTGCTCAGCTACGCAGTAGAGGCCACTATGATGTACGGCGCACCAATATGGGCGAGAGCACTGGGAAAACAGAGCAATATCCAAAAGCTCCTTGCAGTGCAAAGACAAATGGCTCTAAGGATCTGTAGCGCTTACCGCACAATATCAAGTAACGCAGTTTTTACCATCGCGAGTATCCCGCCAATCGACTTGCTTGTGGAAGAGCAAAGATAACTGCAGGAGACAGGTCGCAGCAAACTTAAAAAAAAAATGGCCAGGCAACAATTAATTGAAGAATGGCAGCTAATGTGGAAACAAGGCATTAAAAAAGAGTGGACCTGACTTCTTATCCCTGAACTTCAACCCTGGATAGACAGAGAGCATGGTGAAAATTGCTACTATCTCACCCAAGTATTTTCCGGCCACGGCTGTTTTAAGGACTATCTGCATTAAATTGGCAGAGCCTCAGACGACCAGTGCATATACTGCGGAGAAACCGATACTGTGAGTTATACAATCTTTGACTGTTCTCGATGGGAAATGGAAGTACCACTCCACCCGAGAACGATAATTGGACATATGCTCAAAGCAAAAGAAAACTGGATTAAGACACAACAATATATTCATTATATTATGGAATCCAAAACAACAGATGAAACGAAAGAACAAAAGATAAAGAGAAATTGGTTTTAAATAAGTCACCCGTAACTCCGAGGCCATGCGATTAGCAGTACCAGAGTTCACTTTAGTTTTGTCTGTCTAGTCTAGTGTGCGAGGTCTAGTCTGTCTAGTGATGTCTATCTAGTATTGTCTGTCTAGTCTTGTTTGTCTAGTCTTATCTGTCTAGTCTTATCTATCTAGTCTTGTCTGTCCAGTCTTGTCTGTCTAGTCTGGCCAGTCTAGTCTTGTCTGTCTAATCTTGTCTGTCTAGTCTTGTCTGTCTAGTCTTGTCTGTCTAGTCTTGTCTGTCTAGTCTTGTCTGTCTATTCTTGTCTGTCTAGTCTCTACAATCTACAATCTGTCTAGTCTAGTTTTCAAAAAAATAAATTCGTGGACCTTTTAGTAACAAAACATTTCCGCGTTTAATTTTCCACAAAATTGATGTAATTTTCGATATTCAACGCGCCCGAATAATTTTAAATAAAATCAAAAAAACGCTTACGAATTCCGCAAAACTATATAAATAATGCAAACCGATTTTAATTTACAATTTTTTTTTTTATTAACACACATTTCCGAAATTGTTTCGTTCGTTATCGAAAACCGGTTTCAATGTATACGCTCACAATATTTTATTCGCGTTTAGTTTGAAAACAAAATTTGCGAAATATTGAATTTCGTTTGCAGAAAAGCTAACAAACATAAAATTAATTTCAGCAATCAATTCCATTATCGCAATAGCTTTCCCAATACTGGTCAAACAATTAATAAGCGACAGGTTTACAATGTTATCGGCGCCAGAATCTGAAGGCACAAAGGGTGGGCCATACCTAACTTTTAGCATTTGAATATGACACTAATGCATAATTTTTCAAAATTATGAGTTTATTAGAAAGATCGGACATTTTCATATACGAATACAACCCAACACCGTGCCAATCATTTTTTTATATATTATTGGTAATCGTGCCAATGTTTGCCAATGTTGACGACTGGTGACTGTCAATAGCGAACATGGTACTTACGAACTTTTTTTTTCTTTTTTTTGGGGGGGGGGGGGACGTAGCAAGCACCCCCGGGTTAACTTGGCAAGTGGTCCCCTTGAAACCCACACATCTTGGTACTGCTCTACGCATAACTTCGAGATGCCGGTTGTTTTTCAATGTTGTCTATGATGTACCTTACTTCCCCCATCCAGTCATGCTGATTAGGGGTTCAGGTTTAGCCGTAGTCTTTCAGCAATCTTCCTTTTCTTCTCATCCTGCTCTTTATGGCTGATTATTTCAGTTATAGTTTTTTTGACTAAGTTCCAGTTGTTTTCCGATTCTAACATGAAGGGTATAGTGGTTCTAGGTCCTTTGGTAGGATGTCCCTCTCTGTGTCCCACCTGCTACATATGTATATGGTGTGCATCACGCTGTCCTCTTCCCCGCAGTATTCGCAGCAGCTATCAACAGCTCTGCCTATCTTGTAGAGGTAGTCTCGAAAACATCCGTGTCCACTGAGTGCCTGTGTTAGATGATAGATTAGTTCTCCGTGTTTTCGAGTTACCCATTTTTCGACATCCTTTATCAGCAGCCTTGTCCATTGTCCCTTATCGCTTGCTACCCATTCCTTCTGCCATTCCCGTAGTAGTTCAGTCCTTGCAATCCTCTTGGCTTCCTTTTTTTATCAGTAATTGTTTTGATTTCTTTAGCTGAGTAGATGCTAAGCCTCTCCTGCACTAGTAACTCTATTGGAGGAATGCCTGCTACTACCAGGGTCGCCTCTCTTGATATAGTTCTGTAAGCGCTACTAGTTCTAATTGCTAGCATTCTCTGGACCGCTGCCAGCTTGTCTTTGGTGGCTTTCACGTCGATAGCCCTGGCCCATACAGGGGCTGCATAAAGCATTGCAGAGTGGGCCACCGAGCACAACAGTTTTCTCTTACTAGTCCTGGGTCCTCCTACATTAGGCATGAGCCTCTCCAGTGCAGAAAAAGTTTTATAGGCTTTGTCGGCAGCTTTTTTGACATGGTCCTTAAATGACAGGTTTTTATCTATTATAACGCCTAAATACTTTATGGTCCCCTTTGGTATGATAGTAGCGTCTCTAAGTTTGAAGGATACGTCGGCAATTCTTCTCATGCCAGTTAATAAAACTGCTTCCGTTTTTTCAGGTGCCACCTTGAGCTGTTTACCTTCCATCCATTTGTCTATTAGTAGCAATGCTTCATTTGCTCTACGCTTTAGCTCATCCTCGGTTCTGCCGCATACCACCAGGGCAAGATCGTATGCGAAGCCAATAGTCTCTACTCCTTCTGGCATTTTGAGTCTGAGAACCCCATCGTACATTATATTCCACAACGTTGGGCCCATGACTGATCCCTGTGAGGTACTTACGTACTAACGCCACCGCAGCTACAGATTTGAACAAAATGGATGGTTAGACATGTTAGGTTATAACGGAGCAGACAAATCCAGATCACATATCATCACCTCTCACCTCACCTCTCACCTCTCGCTGCGGTGGCGTTAATACGTAGGGCTTCACACGAGAACGATATATTTATCGTCTCGTTTCGTAAAAGCGAGACGAGACAGTTTTGAATTTTATTTTGCCGAAAGCAAGACCGTATGTAGTTTCGCTCTCGCTTAGATGGTCTCGCTTTTGCGAGACATCAGAGTCTCGTTTCTGATCTCGTTCATATCATATATCATGATCTCGTTCTTCTTCAATCTTTGACTCTGATACGGGCAGCCGTAATATTTTCTTGCATAAATTTGTACTGCTCGTACTGGGCAAATTGCCCCAATTGCATTTCATTATATATTAGACGATATTTGACGCGATGAGACGAGACGAGACAAGCGGTTACGAGAGCGAGACGAGTCAAACGGTTCCTAGCGCGAGAATCAGACGAGGGTTTTTTTTTACAAGAGAGAAAAACTAACGAGAGCGAGACGAGATTTTGGGCGAGAACTCTCGCCCTATCTCGTCTCGTGTGAAGCCCTATTAATACGTATGTACCGCTATCGTTACTGTGCCATGCTAAACGAATTTTTGTTTCCACGAATTGAAGAGTGTGACACGGATGGCATTTTTATTCAACGGCGAGAATCCTCGCCGAAGTTGTTCGAGGCGAGGAACTAGACAGAGGAGGCATCTACACTCTCGCCTTACTTCGCGAGGACCTCAGTGCCATTACTGACACCGCACAGGTGGTAGCGGCTGCTGCAACTATTTGTGTGTATAATATGTAGAAAATGACGAGTAAACACGAGAGTGTAGACGTGATATTCTCCCTTCCTCGTACTCGCGCTTCATGTCCCTTTGACTCGGGTACGAAAATCCGCTTCATGAAGCGAAGTTAGCCAAGGCGAGGCGAGGAAGCACAAGACGGACAGAGTAACCTGACCACACTTTCGTTCCTCGCTCAACTCCGTGCTACTTCGCGAGAGTGTGGAGCGGGCATAACCATCGATCTTTTGCGCACTAATTTTGGAAATGCTGATGTCCATGAGCCGCCTTGTAGCTGTGATTTGACCCCGCAGGATTTTTTATATAGGAAGCCCTTAAGGACAAGTGTTACGCTAACCATCTAGAGACGATTGATGCCTTGAACCCCTAAGTTGCCATTCATGCGATTGGAGCCCAAACAATCGAATATTAGGTTGAACGGCTAGGGCACTGTCAATCCAGTTATTTGAATAAATGTTATGTTTCATTCTCAAATAAAAATGTTCAATCTTTCTAATAAACTCCAGATGAATAGATGATAGAATAAAAGTTAGATATGGCCCACGCTTTACATATACCAACAGGAAACCTACAAATCTACTAGTAAAGGCAGTAAAATTATTTACAACAATTTGGATTGCGACGAGACGGAAAGCCATTAATTTCACACGCAATTTAAATAATGACTTTGCATCATTTGTTCCCCGATCTGAAACGTTTCAGATCCCATTCTAATTAATATACAGAGCAAATTGTCTCGTTGATTCTTATGTATATCTCGGAAATACGTTCCTGACAGTCACTTGGCTCACTGGCCAAACCCTATTTCAAATCTACTCTCACAGGAAATAACATTTAAATAGATTAGTAGGAAAGTTAACGTTGATCTAACAATTTTGTCTAGTATTGCTTATCTAGTCTTGTCTGTCAAGTCTTGTCTGTCTAGTCTTATCTGTCTAGTCTTGTCTGTCTAGTCTTGTCTGTCTAGTCTTGTCTGTCTAGTCTTGTCTGTCTAGTCTTGTCTGTCTAGTCTTGTCTGTCTAGTCTTGTCTGTCTAGTCTTGTCTGTCTAGTCTTGTCTGTCTAGTCTTGTCTGTCTAGTCTTGTCTGTCTAGTCTTGTCTGTCTAGTCTTGTCTGTCTAGTCTTGTCTGTCTAGTCTTGTCTGTCTAGTCTTGTCTGTCTAGTCTTGTCTGTCTAGTCTTGTCTGTCTAGTCTTGTCTGTCTAGTCTTGTCTGTCTAGTCTTGTCTGTCTAGTCTTGTCTGTCTAGTCTTGTCTGTCTAGTCTTGTCTGTCTAGTCTTGTCTGTCTAGTCTTGTCTGTCTAGTCTTGTCTGTCTAGTCTTGTCTGTCTAGTCTTGTCTGTCTAGTCTTGTCTGTCTAGTCTTGTCTGTCTAGTCTTGTCTGTCTAGTCTTGTCTGTCTAGTCTTGTCTGTCTAGTCTTGTCTGTCTAGTCTTGTCTGTCTAGTCTTGTCTGTCTAGTCTTGTCTGTCTAGTCTTGTCTGTCTAGTCTTGTCTGTCTAGTCTTGTCTGTCTAGTCTTGTCTGTCTAGTCTTGTCTGTCTAGTCTTGTCTGTCTAGTCTTGTCTGTCTAGTCTTGTCTGTCTAGTCTTGTCTGTCTAGTCTTGTCTGTCTAGTCTTGTCTGTCTAGTCTTGTCTGTCTAGTCTTGTCTGTCTAGTCTTGTCTGTCTAGTCTTGTCTGTCTAGTCTTGTCTGTCTAGTCTTGTCTGTCTAGTCTTGTCTGTCTAGTCTTGTCTGTCTAGTCTTGTCTGTCTAGTCTTGTCTGTCTAGTCTTGTCTGTCTAGTCTTGTCTGTCTAGTCTTGTCTGTCTAGTCTTGTCTGTCTAGTCTTGTCTGTCTAGTCTTGTCTGTCTAGTCTTGTCTGTCTAGTCTTGTCTGTCTAGTCTTGTCTGTCTAGTCTTGTCTGTCTAGTCTTGTCTGTCTAGTCTTGTCTGTCTAGTCTTGTCTGTCTAGTCTTGTCTGTCTAGTCTTGTCTGTCTAGTCTTGTCTGTCTAGTCTTGTCTGTCTAGTCTTGTCTGTCTAGTCTTGTCTGTCTAGTCTTGTCTGTCTAGTCTTGTCTGTCTAGTCTTGTCTGTCTAGTCTTGTCTGTCTAGTCTTGTCTGTCTAG